>JAPYKE020000067.1:110000-270000 GCA_028554795.2 Sinohyriopsis cumingii | reverse complement strand
TATTCTCAGCCCTAATCTGTGTCAGCGCCCGTACTAGGTATTGTCTAAACCTCGCGTGCCTTTGGGTCCTTTGGCGCGTCCTTGTTTCAGAGTTCAGGACACTACAGGACCGGTTAATTGTCATTAATCTGTTATAGAGTGTGTCATGAATTTCTTAAATATGTTTCCAAATTTCAACTCAGCGTCCGATTCTTATGAGCATTCTTAGGGGTAATATCTTGTTTTGGTGTACAGAGGTGAGCTTCGAATTTACAGGGTGGGAAAGCGGTGTAATTAAAGAAGGAAAATATCGGGACTTAATTCAAAAACCGTCTTCAGGAGATTCCAGTGTTCTAAGGTTTCGGTTGTGAGGGGTTTCACTATATTGTCCTTATTTAACTCTTCGATAGTTTAAAAAACCATCATGTCAGGGATAGAGGATAGAAAGACTCAGTTGTAAAATTCAACTACAATCAATATGATTTGAATATTTTCATGCAAGAAGGATAAACTTGTGAACAATAAAATGAGGAACTATTCAGGACCTTAAGCACCGCCAAATTAATTATGCAAGGATTTGTTGGTATGTTTAATGTATGAAGAAGCGACCAAGACCATCATTTACGGAGCAATATATTAATTAACTTTAAGTGCTGTCTTTATGGCAAATTTGGGCAGCATTTAAAACATGTTTTCCTGTTGTGTTATCATTATCTCAGTTACTTCAAACACTTGTATGTGGCATGGAACACAAATTTCATAAAAGTTTATATTTGCATCATACCGAGCTTAAATCTTTTTAATGTCCTCGATTTATAAAGGTCGCGAATATATCGAACCAAGGACGGTAACTGTCTAAATTGTAAGGGGATCGTTGTATGATATGTATTCTTCAATATAGTATATCAAACTTCATACCACTCGAAATAATTAGAATATTGAAACAATATTGATTTCTTTGAAAGATATATATATATATATATATATATGCATACATATATATATATATATATATATATATATATATATATATATATATATATATATATATATATATATATATATATATATATATATATATATATGAACATGCATTGATTTAATAATAAATCAAGTTCTACTACGTTTCGTTTGTATGCTATTCATGTTCTCATTAATCTTCCTTCACTGACGCTTCTTTAGTCAAGATATATAAACAGTTTTACAAATTCAATTTGAAATGCTCCAACTTTGGACTGGCACCAAAATGAGAATAAGTAGCATATCACTGAAGAAACGAATAACTCGAGCTGTGAACCGTTTTCTCACAAAAAAAACAAATGTGATATGTGCCATTGCACATATCAAATCTTGATTTTATTATATTTGAGTATATATTACAAGCATCTGGTTCTATTTAGTATTTAACAAGCTATTCGTCTCCATTTCATTGTATATTGTCATTTGGTTTCCTCGTACGAAATAGCTATTGGAATTCAAGTCAAAACATCATACATGCTTCATTACATCATTAGCTTGATATGCATCAAAACCCTTTCCATCACATTAGTTTGATATGCGCCATTACTTAATTCATTACATCATTAATCTGAATTGCAGCATTGCAAGTTTATGACCTCATTATAGTGAACGGTTCACTAACTTTTTCATTACATCATTAGCATATTATACGTTGACACCCATTTCATGATCTTCATTAACATAATACACGTGATTATCTAGTACATTACGCCGCTGACTTTTAAAACCAATAGCCTTAAGATGACTAGAATGTTTTAGATTACCAAGGTGCCAAAAACTGATTCCATGAACGTGGATGTTCGAAAAGAAACATCTCACAGATTATATTTCAACATGAATTTTGCTGAACGTTGTGTCTATAATGTTAACTGTCATAAGATGAGCATTACGTCATGTATGTTATTTATCATAGGATGAACATAATATGCCCCTGAAAAGTGCGATTCTGTAATCACTGTCTCATATATAAATTGAATTACAGTGTAAATTTTCCAGCATTCAAAACCTTTAAAACAAAATCTTATCACTGTAAGGAAAAATAACTAAGTGATATAATTGCCTGAAAGGTTTGCCAGGGCATTTATAAATAAATAGAAAGGTACATTAACTGTTTCACCGCTGTGTCACAAGTGATTGTGGTTTATTATGCCTAAAGGATTGTTCATGAAAGGACTAGGTTGAAAAAGTTCAAAAATGCGTCGGACAAACGTCCGAAAATATGGGTCTGAAAGAAGCCCATATAACCTTGATAAAGTCTTTAAATTCTCAAAAATTTCCATTCAACAGTTACTGCATTAAATGAATCCAGGAGATGTCAATGAACAGTAGCAAGTTATAATCCGTTTTCCTAAAAGCGAGACCTTTCTTAATACCTCCCTATCTTGAAATGCTGACAAGACCGTTGAAACGTACCACATTCTCTCTCATCTGAGTCGTCAGGGCAATTTCTAACACCATTGCATCGAAGGGACACATGTATGCACGGACCACTGTCACACCGAAACGTGTGTGTTATGCAAGTGTGGTATACTGAAAAAAATGAAAAAAAGATTAATATTCGAACTTCATTTACTTTTGTGTTTTTGCAAAAGATGATCTTTCTAATTTGAATTAGGTACTACTTATTTATTTTTTTTCGCATTTCCTGCCACTTGCTTAAAGTAGAAGGGGAATACTCAGTAAATAAATTATTAGAGCAATTGTAGGTAAAATTAACATAGCTCCAGTTTGATTTTCCATTTAACTTCTTAACGTTTCTAAAATGCGCGGATATACGTGTATCCCGAAAATAATTGGGACTCACGATTTGTTTCGATTTTGCCAAGAAGAAAATGGCTTTTGCACGTTTGAAAAAAAATAAACTTTCTGATTGCTGATGTACCAAGCGTGTGAGACAGAGATTGAGAGTGAAAAAAGAGAGAAATGCAGTTATGAGAGCATAGATGTCATTAGTGTAAAACTGCACACAATTAAGAAAGCTGTTATTTTTTCTCTATGCTATTTTAAATATATGCATTGTATGAAGATTTAGCTGAACAATATATGCTAATGCCGAACATCGAATCCTCGCAAATAAATAACTAAAGTTGTTCCACAAAGAAACAGTATACTCATCACAAGAAGCATCAAAGAAATGAGATAAGATACTTTTTTAACTTTCCTATAGGTCCATTGCAAGTAAGAATGATACTTCACAATGTTTAAATACTCTGTATATTTCAAAATGTTCATAGTTCAAGAGCCTATATTGAAGAAGGCTTTGAGCGTTGCCTGTTGATTAATTACATCAATTTTAGGTAATATGGCTTGTATTAATGACTATGCTTCTTGTGGTCATAACCATATAACGGTCATCCTTAGCAATCGAGAAGTGTTTTGAACCTCTTTTATGTGCTCTGAAATTTTATGGTATGTCATAATTAATGAATGGTGGCTCAGAACGTACATTCTCATCATCATATTCCCCACTTTCATCAACCGAGCAACTGAAAATATCGGGAGTAAAATCAAACACGCATGGAGGGGATTCCAATGTTCTAAGGTTTCGGTAGTGAGGGGATTCACTATATTGTCCTTATTTAACTCTGAAAAAGATTAAAAGACCATGAGATCAGGGATGGAGGAGAGAAAGACTCAGTTGTAAAATTCAACTACAATGAATATGATTTGAATGGTTCGTACACAAGATTTGTGTTTTAATCAAGAAGGACAAACTTGCAGAAAATAAAATGAGGAAATTTTCTGGACAATAAGCACAGCCAAATTACATATGCAAGAGTTTTGTTGGTATGTTTGATAAATCAAAAAGGGAAAAACACAATCAGTTGTGGAGATATATATTTTTTACTTTACGTGCCATCCTCATTGCCATTTGGACTACCAATCGAAATATGTTTTCATGTCTATATATCCTTACCTCGGTTGCTTCAAACGATTATATTTATCATGGATCACACATTTTTTAAACGTTTACATCTGCATCATACTGAGTTTAAAACAGTTTAATGCCCTTGATTTATTAAGATAGCGAATATAACGAACCATAGACTGTTCCTGTCTAAATTGTAATAGGTATGTTGTCTGTTTTATATTCTTCTATGTAGTGTGTTAAACTTCATACCACTCGAAAGAGTTAGAATACTGAAACAATATTTATTACTTTGACATTATATATATATATATATATATATATATATATATATATATATATATATATATATATATATATATATATATATACATTGAAGGATCAAAAATACATTATTTTTCTATATCGTTTCGTTTTGTTGATTTTCGTGTACTTATTATTTTCTGTTATTGACGCCTGTTTAGTTCAACATATAAATAAAGACAGTTTTACAAGTACAAGTTGAAATACTCCAAGTATGGAGTGGCACCAAATTTAGAATAATTAGTATAACAATGGATAAAATAATAACTATTGTCTCATGCTATGAAGAGTTTGTCACAAAGAAAACAACAGCTGTTATCTCTGGCACTGCACATATCAAATCTTGATTTTGTTATCATTTGAGAAAATATTACACAACTCTGGTTCTAGTTAATATTTTAGAAGCTATTTTTCTCCATTTCAGTTTATATTGTCATTGGGAAATAGATATTGGAATGCAACTCAAGACATCATACATGCTTCATTACATCATTAGCCTGGTATGTATCATAACATTTCACATTACATTAGTCTTATATGCGTCATTACCTAATTCATTACATCATTAATCTGAATTGCAGCATTGCAAGTTTATGACATCATTAAGCTGAATGGTTCACTACCTTGTTCATGACATTATTAGCCTAATATGCGTTATTACCTAATTCATGACACCATTAGCCTAATATGCGTTATTACCTAGTTCATTACATCATTAGCCTGATATGCGTCATCACCTAATTCATGACATCATGAGCCTAATATGCGTTATATTACCTAGTTCATTACATCATTAGCCTAATATGCGTTATTACCTAATTCATGACATCATTAGCCAAAATATGCTTTATTACCTAGTTCATGACATCATTAACATAATATACGTGAGTATCTAGTTCATTACGCCGTTGACTTTTTAAGCCAATTGGCTTAAGGTGACTATGTACAAAATTGCCAGGGTGTCAAAAACTGATTCCATGAACATGGATGTTCAAAAGGAGACATCTCGCAGATTACATTTCAACATGAGATCTGCTGAACATAGTGTTTATAATATGAACTGTCATAAGATGAGCATTACGCCAAGTATGTTATTTCTCATGGGATGAATATAATGTCTCCCTGAAGAGTGCCATTCCATAATCACTGTCTCATATCTAAATTACCTTACGGTGTAAATTTTCCGACGTTCAAAACCTTTAAAACAAAACCTTATCATTGTAAGAGCAATTAACAAAGATATATAATTCCATGAAAATTTAATCAGGGCATTTATAAAAAAATAGTAAGGTCTCTGAACGTTTTTACTGGTCTGCCACATGTGATTTTGTTTTCTTTTGTTTAAAGATTTGTTCACAAAAGGACAAGGTCCAAAAGGTTCGGAAATGCGTCAGAAAAACATCCAAAGCCATGAGTATGAAATATGTACATACGTCTATGATAGTCTTTAAGTTCTCATGAATTTCCATTGAAGAGTTACTGCATTAAATGGATTCAGGAGATCTGCATGGACAGTAACAAAATATAATCCGTTCTACTAAATAGGAGGCCTTTCTTAATACCTCTATATCATCAAATGCTTCAAAACGTTGGAACATACCACATTCTCTCTCATCTGATTTGTCACTGCAATCTTTATAACCGTTGCATATATCCGACGCATCTATGCATTGACCGCTGTCACACTGAAACTGATATGTAGTGCAAATATGGTCAGCTGAAATAAATGTAAAGAAGATTAATATCCTAATTTAATTTATTATATTGTTTTTATAAAACATGACATTTGTGGGATGCAACTAATTTTAGTTAGGCAATACTTACTTATTATTATTAAATTTGTTCACATTTCCTGCAACTTGTCTAAAGTAAAAGGTAAATTACCAATAAATAAAGAATTAGAGCAATTGTAGAATATTTAAGATAGCTCCAGTCTGAGTTTTCATTTAATGCGATAACTTTTCTAAAATGCAGAGAAATCCGTCTGTCCCGAAAATAATTGTGACTCACGGTTTGTTTCAGTTTTCAAAAGAATAAAAATACTTTTGCACCTTTGAAGCAAAGTCTCTTTCTGAATAGTTATGCAAGAAGAGAGCGAGAGAGAGAGAGAGTGTGAAAAGAGAGAGAAAATGCAGCAATGGGAGTATGGATGACAGTGTGTGTAAAGATGCACAAAGTTAAGAACACTGTGATTGTTCTATGTATTATTTTAAATACATTCATTTTATGAAGAATGAGCTGAACAATATATGCTAATTTCGAAAATCGTATCCTCGCACAAAAATAAATACAGTTGTTCCACAAAGAAACATTACACTCATTACAAGAAGCATCCAAGAAATGAGATACTATACTTTAATAACTTTCGCATAAGTCTATTGCAAGTAAAACTGATACTTCGCAATGTTTAAATACTCTGTATATTTCAAAATGTTCAGAGTTCAAGAGCCTATATTGTAGAAGGCATTGAGCGTTGTCTGCTACTTATTACATCACTTTTAGTTAAAGTGGCTTGTGTTAATGACTCTATTTCAGTGGCCATAACCATATAACGGTCATCCTTAGCAATCGCTGACTTGAATTTCTTTAATGAGCTCTGAAATTTTATGGTATGTTATAATTAATGAATGGTGGCGTTAAACATACATTCTCATCATCATATTCCCCGCTTTTATTACCGAGTAATTGCCAAGAAAGAAACCGCGATACAAGTTTAAAGTCACGTGACTCGGTGGTAGATCAGGTCCTTGTGACGTAGAATGGTCCAATAACATAATGAATTATATGTACTGCCGATATATTTGTCTCTTTACATTATTTAGCCATTTAATGAATATCTGTGTAGTCATCCACAATTTTCTGTTAACTATATATGTCACTTGCAAGTTTGTAACAGTATTTTCCTTACATCATTGGGCTATGTAATCCTTGCCGATTACAAGTGTTTTCAATGTTTTAACCTGTAGAACTGCATGTAAAACAACACTGTAGTAAGTGAAGACCAAAGACGGCCATGACTGCTTAAATAAATATATGTACTGATTTTTCTCTGTTGGAAAACATCTGAGTGAATCTGACATTTAGAATACTCCTCTGTAGGTCTGCGTCGGCGTATAAAAAATTCCAGGTAACATGCGCAGTTCATATAGTCCTGATATTTGTTTTAGAAACAAGCAAAGAATATTCTATTAACCATGCCTACAAATGTAAAGCATCAATCAGAATTATATAGCCGACAGATGCACATATTCTTTCTATATGGCTTATCTTCAAGCATTCAATTATTAATATATGAAATTTGCCTTGGAAGCCGGCTCTTTCCTTGGTGCAAAATACTTCAGATTTCCTTATTCTCAGCATTAATCTGTGTCGTCGCAGGTATCAAGAATTTGTTAAACGTCGCGTCCCTATGGGTCATTTTCCGGATCCTTGTTCCACAGATGAGGCCGGTACAGTATCGTTTTATTGTCTTTAATCTCTTATAAGGCGTTTTGGGAATGTCTTAAATATATATATTTCCAAATTTGAATTGAACTACAGCTTTTTATGAGTATTTTTCAGAGTAAAACTGACATTTGGTGTCAAATCTTGCTTCGATGTACAGAGGTGAGGCTTTGAGTTTACAGGGGCGGAATATGATGTCAGTCAAGAAGGAAAATATCGGGAGTAAAGTCAAACACGGTCTTGAGGGGATGCCAGTGATCTTAGGTTCCAGTTGTTAGGGCTTGCACTATATTGTCCTTATTTAACTCTGACAAAGATAAAAAAAAACATGAGATCAGGGATTTAGGATAGAAAGACTCAGTTGTAAATTTCAACTACACTTAATATGATTTGTCTGGTTCGAATGCAAGATTTGTGTTTTCATGCAAGAAGGACAAACTTGCAGACAATAAAATGAGGAACTATTCAAGAAAATAAGCACCGCCAAATTAATTATGCAAGAGTTATGTTGGTAAGTTTAATAGATCAAAAAGGGACAAACACCATCAGTTATGGAGAAATGTATTCTTTTACTTTACGCGCCATCATCATTGCCATTTTGGACTAACATTTGAAATATGTTTTAATGTCCATATATCCTTACTTCATTTACTTCAAACGATACTATTTCGCATGGATCACAAATTTCATAAACGTTTACATCTGCATCATACTAAGTTTAAAACTTGTTAATGTAGTTGATTTATTAAAGTCGCGAATATAACTAACCAAAGACTGTTCCTGGCTAAATTGAAAAAGGTATATTGTCTGTTTTGGGTTCTTCAGTGTAGTATCTGAAACTTCATATCACTGGAAAGAGTTCGAATATTGAAACAATATTGATTACTTTGACCAGTATATATATATATATATATATATATATATATATATATATATATATATATATATATATATATATATATATATATATATATATATATATGGATATACAATGATGGATTTAAAAATAAATTAATTTCTACATCGTTTCGTTTTGGTGATGTTCATATTCTCATTAATCTTATGCCACTGACGCTTATTTAATTCAATATATATATACAGACAGTTTTACAAGTTCAAGTTGATATGCGCCAAGTATGGAGTGGCACCAAATTTAGAATAATTAGTATAACACCGGAGAAAAGAATGACTATTGTCTCATGCTATGAAGAGCTTTTGTCACAAAGAAAACAACAAATGTGATGTGTGGCAATGCACATATCAAATCTTGATCTTATTATCATTTGAGTATATATTGCAAAAATCTGGTTCTATTTAATATTGTACAAGCTATTCGTGTCCATTTCATTTTGTATTGTCATTTGATTTCCTCGTATGAACTAGCTTTTAGTAGTGAACTCAAGACATCATACATGCTTCATTACATCATTAGCCTGATAGCATCAGAAGCTTTTACATTACATTACTTTGATATGCATCATTACCTAATTCATCACATCATTAATCTGAATTGCATCATTGCAGGTTTATGACATCTTTGTTCATGCATCATTAGCCTAATATGCGTTATTACCCAGTTCATGAGATCATTAACATAATATGTGATTATCTAGTTCATTACGCCGTTGACTTTTTAAGGCAATTGGCTTAATTTGTCTATGTTCGAAATTGCCAAGGTACCAAAAACTGATTCCATGAACGTGGTTGTTCTAAAAGAGACATCTCGCAGATTGTATTTCAACACGAGTTCTTCTGAACATTGTTGTGTCTATAATGTAAACTGTCATAAGACAAGCATTACATCCATTATGTTATTTCTCATGTGATGAACATAATGTCTCCCTGAAGAGTGTCCTTCTATAATCACTGTCTCATATCTAAATTACCTTACGGTGTAAATTTTCCAACATTCAAAACCTGTAAAACAAAACTTATCATGGTAAGACAAATTAACAAACTGGTATAAATCTATCAAAATTTAATCAGGGCATTTATAAATAAATAGTAAGGTGCTTGAACTGTTTCAGGCTCTGCCAGAAATGATTGTGTTTTCTTTTCCCTAAAGATTTGTTCACAAAAGGACGAGGTCGAAAGGCTCAAAAATGCGTCAGAAAAACATCCAAAGCCACGGATCTGAAATATCTACATATGACTATAATACAGCCTTTTAATTCTCGTGAATTTCCATTGAAGAGTTACTGCATTTAATGGATTCAGGAGATCTGCATGGACAGGAACAAAATATAATCCTTTCTGCTAAAACCGAGACCTTTCTTAATACCTCGATATCTTCAAATGCTGACAAGACGTTGAAACGTACCACATTCTCTCTCATCAGAGTTGTCAGAGCAATCATTATGAACGTTGCAGCGCAAGGCCTCATCTACGCATTGACCACTGTCACACTGAAACTGATCTGTAGAGCAAATATGGTCAGCTGAAATAAATATAAAGACGATTAATATTCTAATTTCTTTTATTGTTTTTTGTTTTTATAAAACATGACATTTATGGGATACAACTAATTTTAGATAGGCAATATTAACTTATCATTATTAAATTTCTTCACATTTCCTGCAACTTATCTAAAGTAAAAAGTAAATTACCAATAAATAAATAATTAGAGCAATTGTAAAATATTTAAGATAGCTCTAATTTGAGTTTTCATTCAATGGGATAACTTTTCTAAAATGCGGGGAAATCCGTCTGTTCCGAAAATAATTGGGACTCATGGTTTGTTTCTGTTTTCAGAGTATTAAAATGACTTTCGCACCTTTGAAAAAAAGTCTCTTTCTGAATGGTTATGCAAGAAGAGAGTGAGTGTGAGAGAGAGTGTGTGAAATAAGAGAGAAAATGCAGCTATGGGAGCATGGATTACAGTGTGTGTAAAAATGCACAAAGTTAAGGACTCTGTTATTGTTCTCTGTATTATTTTAAATACATGCATTGTATGAAGCATCATATGAACTATATATGCTAATGCCGAAAATCGTATCCTCGCACATAAATAAATACTGTTTTTTCATAAAGAAACATTGCACTCATTACAAGAAGCATCGAAGAAATGAGATACTTTTCTTTAATAACTTTCCTATAAGTCCATTTCAAGTAAGAATGATACTTCACAAGTTTCTGTGCAGTCGTCCACAATTTCCATTTAATATATATGTCACTGGCAAGTTTATAACATTAATGTCCTTAAATGAGCTGGCCTTGCACGCCTTGCCGATTACAAGTGCTTTCCATGTTTTAACCTGTAGAACTGCATGCAAAACATCACTGTTGAGAGTGAAGATCAAAGACAACCATGACTGCTTAAATACATGTATGTACTGATTTTTCTATATTGGAAAACATTTAAGTAAATCTGAATTGTAGAATACTGCTCTGTAGGTGTGCGTCGGCGTATAAAAAATAGAGGTAACATGCGCTGTCATATAGTCCTGATATTTGTTTTAGAAACAAGCAAAGAATAATTTATTAACCATGCTTTCAAATGAATAGCATTAATCAGAATTATATGGTCGACAGATAAACATATTCTTTCTAAATGGCTTATCTTCAAGCATTCAGCTATTAATATATTAAATCTGCCTTAGAAGCTGGCTCTTTCTTTGGTGCAAAATACTTCAGATTTCCTAATTCTCAGCATTAATCTGTGTATGCGCCCGTATGAAGAATTTGTTAAACGTCGCGTGCCTATGGTTCATTTTCCGGATCCTTGTTCCACAGATCAGGCCACTACAGTAACGGTTAGGTGTCTTTAATTTGCTATAAGACTTTCAGGAATTTCTTAAATATATATGTTTCCAAATTTCAACAGAGCTTCAGCTTTTTATGAGTATTTTTCAGAGTAAAACTGACATTTGGTGTCAAATCTTGTTTCAGTGTACAGAGGTTTACAGGGGCGGAAAATGATGACATTAGAAAAGGAAAATATCGGGATTAAAATCAAACACGGTCTTGAGGGGATTCTAGTGTTCTGAGGTTTCGGTTGTGAGGGGTTTCACTATATTGTCCTTATTTAACTCTGACGAAGATCCAAAAACCATGAGATCAGGGATGGAGGATAGAAAGACTCAGTTGTAAAATTCAACTACAATCAATATGATTTGCATGGTTCGTATACAAGATTTGTGTTTTCATGCAAGATGGACAAACTTGCAGATACTAAAATGAGGAACTATTCAAAACAATAAGCACCGACAAATTAATTATGCAAGAGTTTTGTTGGTATGTTTAATAGATCAAAAAGGGACAAACACCATCAGTTATGGAGAAATGTATTCTTTTATCTTACGCGCCAACATTATTGCCATTTGGACTATCATTTGAAATATGTTTTAATGTTTATATATCCTTACCTCAGTTACTGTTCAAACGAATATATTTGGCATTAATCACAAATTTGATAAACGTTTACATCTGCATCATACTGAGATTAAAACTTGTTAATGTCCTTGATTTATTAAAGTCGCGAATATAACGAACCAAAGACTGTTCCTGACTAAATTGTAATAGGTATATTGTCTGTTTTGGATTCTTCACTGTAGTATCTCAAACTCCATACCACTCGAAAGAGTAAGTATATTATATAGTAAGGTGCCTGAACTGTTTCACGGCTCTGCCACAAATGATTGTATTTTTTTTTTTTGCCTAAAGATCTGTTCACAAAAGGACGAGGTCGAAAGGCTCAAAAATGCGTCAGACAAAAAAACATCCAAAGGCATGAAGCCATGGGTCTGAAATACCTACATACGACTATAATACAGCCTTTTAATTTTCGTGAATTTCCATTGAAGAGTTACTGCATTTAATGGATTCAGGAGATGTGCATGGACAGTAACAAAATATAATCTTTTCTGCTAAAAGCGTGACCTTTCTTAATACCTCGATATCTTCAAATGATGACAAAACGTTGAAACGTACCACATTCTCTCTCATCAGACTTGTCAGAGCAATCGTTATGAACGTTGCAGCGCAAGGACACATTTAGGCATTTACCCCTGTCACACCGAAACTGATCTGTAGAGCAAACATGGTCACCTAAAAAAAATGTAAAGAAGATTAATATTCTAATTTCGTTTTTTTAAATTTCTTTTATATAGCATGACATTTGTGGGATATAACATATTTTAGTTAGGCAATACGTACTTATTATTATTAAATTTTCTTCACATTTCCTGCAACCTGCCTAAAGAAAAAGGCAAATTCCCAGTGAATAAATAATTAGAGCAATTGCAGAATATTTAAGATAGCTCCAGTCTGAGTTTTCATTTAATGCGATAACTTTTATAAAATGCAGAGAAATCCGTCTGTCCCGAAAATAATTTTGACTCACGGTTTGTTTCAGTCTTCAGAGTATTAAAAAGACTTTTGCACCTTTGAAACAAAGTCTCTTTCTGAATGGTCATGCAAGAAGTGAGCGAGGGAGAGAGTGAGAGTGTGCGAAAAGAGAGAGAGAAAATGCTGCAATGGGAGTATGGATGACAGTGTTTGTGTGTAAAGATGCACAACGTTAAGAACACTGTGATTGTTCTATGTATTATTTTAAATACATTCATTTTATGAAGAATGAGCTGAACAATATATGCTAATTTCGAAAATCGTATCCTCGCACAAAAATAAATATAGTTGTTCCGGAAAGAAATTACAAGAAGCATCGAAGAAATGAGATACTTTTCTTTAAAAACTTTCCTAAAAGTCCATTGCAAGTAAGAACGATACTTCACAATGTTTAAATACTCTGTATATTTCAAAATGTTCATAGTTCAAGAGCCTTTTTGAATAAGGCTTTGAGCGTTGTCTGTTGCTTATTACATCACTTTTAGTTAATGTGGCTTGTGTTAATGACTCTATTTCTTGTGGTCATAACCATATAAAGGTCATCCTTAGCAATCGCAAAGTGTTTTGAATCTGTTTTATGAGCTCTGAACTTTTATGGTATGTCATAACTAATGAATGGTGGCTCATAACATATATTCTCATCATCATATTCCTCGCTTTGATTAACCGAATAATCGCTTAAACGAAACCGCGATACAAGTTTAAAGTGACGTGACTCGGACGTAGATCAGGTCCTTGTAACGTAGAATAGTTCAAGAATATAATGATTTGTAATATCCTGCGGAAATATTTGTTTCTTTACATTATTTAACCATTTACTGAATATCTATGTCATCTTCCACAATTTCCTGTTAAATATATATGTCACTTGCAAGTTTGTAACATTAATGTCCTTAAATCAGCGGACTTTGCAAGCCTTGCCGATTACAAATGTTTTCCATGTTTTAACCTGTAGAACTGCGTGCATAAAATCACTGTTGTGAGTGAAGACCAAAGATAGCAATTACTACTTGAATGCATGTATGTACTGATTTTTCTCTATTAGAAAACATTTGAGTCAATCTGATTTTTATAATACTGCTCTGTAGGTGTGCGTCGGCGGATAAACAAAATTCCAGGTATCATTAGCTGTCATACAGTTCTGATATTTGTTTTAGAAACAAGCAAAGAATAATCTATTAACCATGCTTACAAATGAATAGCATCAATCAGAATAATATAGTCAACAGATAAGCCTATTCTTTCTAAATGGCTTATCTTCAAGCATTCAGTTATTAATATATGAAATTTGCCTTAGAAGCTGGTTCTTTCTTTGGTGCAAAATGGTTCAGATTTCCTTAATCTCAGCATTAATCTGTGTATGCGCCCGTATGAAGATTTTGTTAAACGTCGCGTGCCTATGGTTCATTTTCCGGATCCTTGTTCCACAGATCAGGCCACTACAGTAACGGTTAGTAGTCTTTATTCTGTTATAGGGCGTTTGGGGAATGTCCTGAATATATATTTTTATGAGTATTTTTCAGAGTAAAACTGACATTTGGTGTCAAATCTTGTTTCGGTGTACAGAGGGGAGGCTTCGAGTTTACAGGGGCGGAAAATGATGACATTAAAAAAGGAAAATATCGGGAGTAAAATCAAACACGATCTTGAGGGGATTCCAGTGTCCTGAGGTTTTGGTTGAGAGGGATTTCACAATATTGTCCTTATTTACATCTGATAAAGATTAAAAAAAACATGAGATCAGGGATGGAGGATAGAAAGACTCAGTTGTAAAATTCAACTGCAATCAATATGATTTGAATGGTTCGTATACAAGATTTGTGCTTTCATGCAAGAAGGACAAACTTGCAGACAATAAAATGAAGAACTTTTCAAAACAATAAGCACCGTCAAATTAATTATGCAAGAGTTGTGTTGGTATGTTAAATAGATCAAAAACGGACAAACATCATCGTTTATGGAGAAATGTATTCTTTTACTTTACGCGCCATCCTTATTGCCATTTCGACTTCCATTTGAAATATGTTTTCAAGTTCATATATCCTTAATTCAGTTATTTCAAACGATTATATTTGGCATGGCTCACACATTTTATAAACGTTTACATCTGCATCATACTGAGTTTAAAACTTGTTAATGTCCTTGATTTATTAAAGTCGCGAATGTAACGAACCAAAGACTGTTCCTGAATAAAGTGTAATAGTATATTGTCTGTTTTGGATTCTTCAATGTAATTCCTCAAACTTCATACCACTCAAAAGAGTTAGAATACTGAAACAATATTGATTACTTTGACATTATATATATATATATATATATATATATATATATATATGATATGATATATATATATGGATATACATTGATGAATTTAAAAATAAATTAATTTCTACATCGTTTCGTTTTGGTGATGTTCATGTTCTCATTAATCTTCTGTTATTGGCGCTTATTTAGTTCAACACATATATATATATATATATATATATATATATATATATATATATATATATATATATATATATATATATATATTGTGTTGGTATGTTAAATAGATCAAAAACGGACAAACATCATCAGCATATATATATATATATATATATATATATATACAGAGAGTTTCACAAGTTCAAACTGAAATGCGCCAAGTACGGAGTGGCTCCAAATTTAGAATACGTAGTATAACACCGGACAAAAGAATAACTATTGTCTCATGCTATGAAGAGTTTTTGTCACAAAGAAAACAACAAATGTGATGTGTGGTACTGCACGTATCAAATCTTGATTTTATTACCATTTGAGTATATATTACAAAAATCTGGTTCTATTTAATATTGTAGAAGCTATTCGTCTCCATTTCATTTTATATTGTCATTTGATTTCCTCGTATGAAATAGCTTTTAGTAGTGAACTCAAAACATCATACATGCTTCATTACATCATTAGCCTAATATGCATCATAAACTTTTACATTACATTAATTTGATATGCATCATTACCTAATTCATCACATCAATTATCTGAATTGCAGCAGTGCAAGTTTGTGACATCTTTGTTCATGCATCATTAGCCGAATATGCGTTAATACCCAGTTCGTGACATCATTAACATAATCTACGTGATTATCTAGTTCTTTACGCCGTTGACTTTTGAAGTCAATTGGCTTAATTTGAGCATGTTCAAAATTGCCAAGGTACCAAAAACTGATTCCATGAACGTGGTTGTTCAAAAAGAGACATCTCGCAGATTGTATTTCAACATGAGTTCTGTTGACCATTGTGTCTATAATGTTAACTGTCATAGGATAAGCATTATGTCCATTATGTTTTTTCTCATGGGATTAACATAATGTGCCCCTGAAAACTGTACTTCTACAATCACTGTCTCACATATAAATTGCATTAAGGTGTAAATTCTCCAACATTCAAAACCTTTAAAACAAAATCTTGTCGTGTAAGAAAAATTAACAAAGTGCTATCATTGCATGAAAATCTAACCAGGCAATTTATAAATAAATAGTAAGGTACCTGAACTGTTTCACCGCTCTGTCACAAGTGATTGTGATTTCTTATGCAAAAGGATTGTTCATAAAAGGACTAGGTCGCAAAATTACAAAATGCGTAGAAAAACGTCCGAAGATATGGGTCTGAAATATGCACATATAACCAAGATAAAGTCTTTAAATTTTCATAAATTTCCATTAAACAGTTACTGCATTAATTGGATTCAGGAGATGTCAATGGACAATAGTAAATTATAATCCGTTCTCCTAAAAGCGAGACCTGTCTTAATACCTCGATATCTTCAAATGCTGACAAAACGTTGAAACGTACCACATTGTCTCTCATCAGAGTTGTCACTGCAATCTTTATAACCGTCGCATATATACGACTCATCTATGCATTTACCACTGTCGCACTGAAACTGACCTGTAAAGCAACCAACCACACCTGAAATAAATGTAAAGAAGATTAATATTCTAATGTCATTTATTTTTGTTTTTATAAAACTTGACATTTCAGGGATACAACATATTTTAGTCAGTCAATTCTTACTTACTATTATTACATTTCTTCACATTTCCTGCAACTTCCCTAAAGTAAAGGGTAAAGAAAGAAAAGAGTGAGGGAGAGAAAGAGAGTGTGAAAAGAGAGAGAAAATGCAGCTATGGGAGCATGGATGACAGTGTGTGTAAAAATGCACAAAATTAAGAAATATGTTATCGTTCTATGTATTATTTTAAATACATACATTGTATGACGAATGCGCTGAACAATATACGCTAATGCCGAAAATCGTATCCTCGCACATAAATAAATATAGTTGTTCCACGAAGAAACATTACACTCATTAAAAGAAGCATCGAAGAAATGAGATAATTTTCTTTAATAACTTTCCTAAAAGTCCGTTGCAAGTAAGAATGATACTTCACAATGTTTAAATACTCTGTATTTTTGAAAATGTACATAGTTCAAGAGCCTATATTGAAGAGGGCGTTGAGCGTTGTCTGTTGCTTATTACATCTCTTTTAGTTAATGTGGCTTGTGTTAATGATTCTATTTCAGTGGTCATAACCATATAACGGTCATCCATAGCAATCGCAAAGTGTTTTGAATCTGTTTTATGAGCTCTGAAATTTTATGGCATGTCATAATTAATGAATGGTGGCTCAGAACATACATTCTCATCATCATATTCCTCGCTTTCATCAAACGAGCAATTGTTTAAACGAACGCGCGATACATTTTTAAAGTGACGTGACTCGGACGTAGATGAGGTCCTTGTGACGTAGAATTGTTCAAGAACATAAGGATTTGTATGTCCTGCCGAAATATTTGTTTGTTTACATTACTTACATTTACTGAATATCTGTGTAGTAATCCACAATTTCCTGTTAAATATATATGTCACTTGCAAGTTTGTAACATTAATGTCGTTAAATCAGCGGGCCGGGGCCCCGAGTGGCCGAGTGGTCTAAAGCGCTCTTCGTTACGGATCACTGCCATCTCACCTCTGTCTGCGGCGGTTCGAGTCTAAGATTCAGCCAATGTGGGCATGTGAGAAAGCTTGCCAGTAGCTTCTCGTGGGTCGGTGGTTCTTTCCGGAGTTTTCCGGGTTCTTCCTCCACCATTAATACTGGCCGCCATGTATAGCCTATCGTGTGCTGAAAAATGGCGTTAAACCCCACAACAAGAACAACAAAAAAAAAATCAGCCGGCATTGCAAGCCTTGCCGATTACAAGTGTTTTCAATGTTTTAATCTGTAGAACTGCATGCAAAACATCACTGTTGAGAGTGAAGACCAAAGACAGCCATAACTGCATAAATGCATGTATGTACTGATTTTTCTATATTGGAAAACATTTGAGCCCATCTGACTTTTAGAATTCTGCTTTGTAGGTCTGCGTCGGCAAATAATCAAAATCGATGTAACATGCCCAGTTCATGTAGTCTTAATATTTGATTTAAAAACAAGCAAGGCATTTTCTATTGACTATGCTTACAAATGAATAGCATGAATCAGAATTATTTAATCAACAGATGAACATATTCTTTCTAAATAGCTTACCATCTCGCATTAATTTATTAAAACATGAAGTTAGCTTTAGAAATTGGTTCTTTATTTGGTGTAACAGATTTCTGGTTTGTTTATTCTCAGCCCTTATCTGTGTCTGCCCCCGTGTGAAGTGTTGTTTAAACCTGGCGTGCATTTGGGTCATTTTGCGCGTCCTTGATTCACAGATCAGGCGACTACAGTACGGTTTAATTGTCATTAATCTGTTATAGAGTGTGTCAGTAATTTCTTACAGAAATATATTTCCAAATTTCAACTGAGCTTCCGTTTCGTATGAGTATTTTTCAGCGTAAAATCTTGTTTCGGTGTACAGAGGTGAGGCTTTGAATTTACAGCGGAGTGAAAGTATGACATTAAAGAAGGAAAATATCGGGAGTAAAATCAAATTCGGTCCTGAGGGTATTCGTGTGTTTTCAGGTTTCGGTTGTGAGGGGTTTCACTATATTGTCGTTATTTAACTCTGAAAAAGACTAAAAGGACCATAAGATCAGGGATGGACGATGGAAAGACTCAGTTGTAAAATGCAACTACTATCGATATGATTTGAATGGTTCGGTTACATAATTTGTGTTTTCGTGCAAGAAGGACAAACTTGCAGATCATACAATGAGGAACTATTTCAGAAAATAAGCACCACTAATGGTATTTTGGAAGAGTTGTGTTGGTATGTCTATCGTATAAAGAAGTTACAAAGACCACCACTTACGGGGCAATATATTCTTTTAATTTAAACGCCGTCTTTATAGGCATTTTGGCCACCATTTAGATAATGTTTTTATGTCTTGATATCATTACCTCAGTTTTTTAATCCTTATTATGTGGCATGGATCCCAAATTTCATAAACGTTTATATTTGTATCAAACCGAGTTTAAAACTTTGTAATGTCTTCGATTTATAAAAGTCGCCATTATATAGAACCAATGACGGTAACTATCTAAATTGGAATAGGATCGTTGTCTGTTATGGATTCTTCAATATAGTATCTCAAAACTTCATACACTCGAAATAATTATAACATTGTAATAATATTGATTACTTTGACATTATATATATATATATATATATATATATATATATATATATATATATATATATATATATATATATATATATATATAGATAGATAGATAGATAGATAGATAGATAGATAGATAGATAAATATATAGATACGAACATGCATGCAGTTCTAATACGTTTCATTTGTATGCTATTCATGTTCTCATCAATCTTCCTTCACTGACGCTTCTATAGTTCAACATATATAAACAGTTTTACAAATTCAAGTTGAAATGCGCCAAGTATGGAGTGGCACAAAATTTAGAATAATTAATATCTCACTGAAGAAATGAATAACTATTGTCTCAGTTTGTGAACCGTTTTGCCATAGGACATATCAAATCTTGATTTTATTATCATTTGAGTATATATTACAAAAACGGCTCTATTTGATACTTTAAAAACTATTTGTCTCCATTTCATTTTGCATTGTCATTTGATTCCTTGTACGAAACAGCTAATTGGAATTAAACTCAAAACATTACAAATGGTTCATTACATCATTAGCCGCATATGCATCGTAACCTTTTCCATTGCATCAGTTTGATATGTGTCATTACCTAACTCATTACATCATTAATCTGAATTGCATCATTGGAAGTTTATGACATCACTAACAAGAATGATTCTTTTCATTTTACATTACATCATTAGCCTAATTACGTTATTATCCATGTCAAGACATCATTAACATAATATACGTGATTATCTAGTTGATTGCGCCTTTGTCTTTTAAAAGCAAATTGACTTAAGATGACTAGAATGTTAGAAACTGCCAAAGTGCCTCAACTGATTCCATGAACGTACATATTCGAAAAGAAACATCTCACAGATTATATTTCAACATGAGTTCTGCTGAACATTGTGCCTATACTGTTAACTGTTATACTATGAGCATTACGTCCAGTATGTTATATCTCATAGGATGAACATAATGTGCCCCTCAAAAGTGCCCTACTACAATCACTGTCTCATATATAAATTACATTACGGTGTAAATTGTCCAATATTCAAACCTTTAAAACAAAATCTTATTATTGTAAGAAAAACTAACAAAGTTATATAATTGCATAAAAATCTAACCAGGGAATTTATAAATAAATAGTAAGGTACCGAAACTGTTTCACCGCTCTGTCACAAGTGAATGTGGTTTCTTATGCCTAAAGGATTGTTCATAAAATTACTAGGTCCAAAACGTTCCAAAATGCGCCAGAAAAAAGGTCCGAAGATATGGGTCTGAAATATTCACATATAACCATGATAAAGTCTTTAAATTCTTATAAATTACCATTCAACAGTTACTGTATTAAATGGATTCAGGAGATGTCAATGGACAGTAGCAAATTATAATCCGATTTCCTTAAAGCGACACCTGTCTTAATACCTCCCTATCTTCAAATGCTGACAAGACCGTCGAAACGTACCACATTCTCTCTCATCTGAGTTGTCATGGCAATCTGTATCAAAGTCACACTCATAGGACGCATCTATGCATTGTCCATTGTCGCACCGAAACTCATCTGCACTGCAAATATAGTCAGCTGAAATAAATGAAAAGAAGATTAATATTCGAACTTCATTTACTTTAGTGTTTTTGTAAAACATGACCTTTCGGGGATACAAATAAGTTTACTTAGGCAATACTTAACTGTCATTATTAAATTCTTTCGCATTTCCTGCCACTTGCCTAAAGTAGAAGGTAAATTCCCAGTAAATAAATTATTAGAGCAATTGTTGAAAATTTAAAATAGCTCCAGTTTGATTTTTCATTTAATGCCTTAACGTTTCTAAAATACGAGGAAATTCTTGTATCCCGAAAAAAATGGGACTCACGGTTTCTTTCTATTTTGACAAGATAAAAATGTATTTTCAACCTTTGAAAAACTCTCTTTCTGTTAGCTGATGTAACAAGAGAGAGAGAGAGAGAATTAAAAAAGAGAGAAATGCAGTTTCGAGAGCATAGATGTCATTAGTGTAAAAATGCATAAAATTAATAAAGCTGTTATTTTTCTCTATGTTATTTTAAATACATGCATTTTATGAAGAATTAGCTGAACAATACATGCTAATGCTGAAAATCGTATCCTCTCACACAAATAAATACAGTCTTTCCACAACGAAACATTATACTCATCACAAGAAGCATCGAAGAAATGAGATACCATACTTTAATAACTTTCGCATAAGTCTATTGCAAGTAAGAATGATACTTCACAATGTTTAAATAATCTGTATATTTCAAAATGATTATAGTTCAATATCCTATATTGAAGAAGTCATAGAACGTTGTATGTTGCTTATCACATCACTTTTAGTTAATGTGGCCTGTGTTAATTGCTCTATATATATTGTGGTCATAACCATATAACGGTCATCTTTAGCAATCGCAAAGTGTTTTGAATCTCTTTTATGAACTCTGAAAGTGTATGGAATGTCATAATTAATGAATGGTGGCTCAGAACATACATTCTCATCATCATATTCCTTGCTTTCATCAAACGAGTAATTGCTTAAACGAACGCGCGATACAAGTTTAAAGTCACGTGACTCGGACGTAGATGAGGTCCTTGTGAGGTGGAATTGTTCAAGAACATAAAGATTTGTATGTCCTGCCGATGTATTTGTTTCTTTACAATATTTACCTTTAATGAATATCTGTGTAGTAATCCACAATTTCCTGTTAAATATATATGTCACTTGCAAGTGTATAACATTAATGTCGTTAAATCAGCGGGCATTGCAAGCCTTGCCGATTACAAGTGTTTTCAATGTTTTAATCTGTAGAACTGCATGCAAAACATCACTGTTGCGAGGAAAGACCGAAGAAAACCATGACTGCTTAAATACATGTATGTACTGATTTTTCTCTATTGGAAAACATTTGAATCGTTCTGACTTTTAGAATACTGCTCTGTAGGTCTGCGTCGGCAAATAAGCAAAATCGATGTAACATGCCCAGTTCATATAGTCTTAATATTTGATTTAAAAACAAGCAAACCATTTTTTATCAATCATGCTTACAAATGAATAGCATCAACCAGAATTATATAACCAACAGATAAACATATTCATTTTAAATGGCTTACATACAAGAATTTATTTATTAATACTTGAAATTAGCTTTAGAAATTGGCTCTTTATTTGGTGCAAAAGACTTCAGATTTGCTTTTTCTCAGCCCTAATATATGTCTGTGTTCCTATGAAGTGCTGTTTAAACCTTGGGTCATTTTCCTGGTCCTTGTTCCACAGATCAGGCCACTACATTACAAGTCAGATATCTCTAATCTGTAATAGAATGTGTCATGAAGTTCTTAAAAGAATATATTTCCAAATTTCAACTGAGAGTCAGTTTTGTATGAGCATTTTTCAGAGTAAAGTTGACATTTGGTGTCAAACCTTGTTTCGGTGTACAGAGGTCAGGCTTTTAGTTTACAGGGGCGAACGTTCGGTCCTAAGGGGATTCCAGTGTTCTGAGATTTCGGTTGTGATGGTTTGCACTATATTGTCCTTATTTAACTCTGAAAACGACTGAAATAATCATCAGATCAGGGATGGAGAATGGAAAGAATCAGTTTTTAAATTCAACTAAAATCAATATGATTTGAATGGTTCGTGTACAATATTTGTGTTTCCATGCTAAAGGGACAAAATTGCCTACAATAAAAGGGGGAACTATTCAAGACAATAAGCACCGCCAAATTAGTTATGCAAAAGGTTTCTTGGTTCGCTTAATAGATCAAAAAATGACAACCACCATCATTTATGGAGAAATATATTCTTTTGCTTTACATGCTATCCTTATAGCCATTTGGACTACCATTTGAAATATGTTTTCATGTCCGTATATCCTTACCTCATTTACTTCAAACGATTATATTTGGCATGGATCACAAATTTCATAATCGCTTACATCTGCATCATACTGCGTTTAAATTGTTTTAATGTCCTCGAAGAAAGGGCACGTTATTTATGATTGCTGTATATTTAAAAATAAGAAACAGAATCAAGACAGAGCTATTCTAAATGTTCTTATTTCTAAGACGACAAGGTCACAATCATGCATTGAAAGCAATACGCGTGTTGTGTCAAACAAACCCCAGTCTGATTTTATTGGGGAGAGTTATTATCCATTCATGTCGAAGGGTTCTATATCACTCATTCGTGATTCGGCCAATCATATGAATATTAAATTTTAAGGGACATGGGAGCTTCTCAGAGTCTTTTATTATCAGGTACTTTCCCTTTTTTCTGAGATGTTTTCTTCTAATGAGGGTGTTCGTACTGTGGCTTTGTTAATGATCCTTTCCATAATGTCATCAGACTTAGTCTCAGGACCCGTGAGAGTCGGAACAGTGTCGTTATTACCTTTATAATGTATTAATTTATTACCAGGTAATTACCAGCTGGAGATAAGGTTGTGGTCAATCCACTTATAACTGACAAGCCTTGTTTGGATCAGAAAGTCGATCTTATTGAAAAAGAAATCCCTGATTTATACCCAGCTTGTGCAGTTACTAGATGTCACCTTGTGTGACAAAATTTGTTAACAATTCCTTATCATGTTTATTAATGTCTTCTGATAGAATTTGTAGATCAAAGTACTTTGGGTAATGCCAATATGTGGTATATAATATTACTACTTTAGACCGATTCTGAAACAAAGAAAATACCTGTCCGTGAACTATCCATTGTTTTAACTTTAAATTCGCGGTTACTTCTTTTGAAGATCTTGCCAAGGTTCGAGAAACTCTGTTGTTTGCACTTAGCAGTGATGTCACCGATCGACCTACGCTTGGAGGCCGATAACCCTACATTGTCGCACCTCAGGATACCACCCCAGACCGTTTTCAAAGAGACCACCGGTATCATTCAAAACTAAGGTTTCTCCCGCAGCCAGACATTATTATGTTTATTCCATTGTGAAATAATCAGTGCATGTCTAGACATTGAAGGGAACAGATCATAGGGAAATTGGAGATAACAGACTGCGCTCAGAGAGCTGAAGTTTTGCGCTCGTTAACAAGGGAGGGAAGTTAGTTCTTGGAACAAAGGCTTCTGAGGTAAAATATCTTCTCCCGAATCTGTCTCACTTTCATAACTAGGTGTCGTAAGATTTATGTGTTATTATGTGCATTTAATTTAGTAGAAATTTCATTTGCAATCTATTGCTGAATTATCAACATATCGTAATGTAGTGTATAGCGAATTAGTAATATTCGAGATTAATGTATCTAGTTGTTAGTTGTGAGAATGTATTAATTCTCCTGTGTTCGAAGAAGAAGGCACAATTGTACGACACTTTTAATCCACAGGAGGCTTTCCGGGTGGGTACGGACGCGACCCGAAGCTTAGAGGAGAAGGCGTGGAGAGCACATAAAGATAGGATCTTGTGCGAGGAAGGAGGGCCAGAGACGGAACGAGAGTACCGGAAGTACGAACAAGGAGGGCCGAGAGAACGGAAACAGGGCTACCTGAAGTATTGATAATTAGGCCGAGAGAACGGAAACAAATGTACTAGAAGTAACGTCAAGCAGATGAGTAACACATAAGGGACACTGGGAGGAGACACTCACAGTTCTAATTTTGCGGGATGAAATAATTGGCAATTGGGATAGGTCTTGGATTGAACGAAATCAATAGCATTGAAAATTATCCTATAATTGCGGACTACTGTGATATATAATTACTTTACCTTTCATTTCTATTAATTTTTTTTATTTTAACATCTGCTCTGTAGGCTTTGCTGAATGGGGACTCAGAGCTATTTAACCTTTAAATTGTCGGTCCGTTCTTGGGGTTATTGATAATTCCGTAGGTGGTACGAGACACTAGAGCTATTGCAAACAAATCTCGTGAGAATGATGCTGACCAGGAAATTATTCCTTTAGCTTACACATGTATTGGTCAGGTTTTTGATGAGGTCACCTTTACTCCTCGTTTGGTTCAGTCAAAGGATATTGATCAGTGATCCTCTTTTAACTACTCACTCTCTTTATTCCAATAAGGTAGGAAAACATAAATCACTTGTCATTCAACAGAAAAAGGATCCTGAGATATCCTGTTTGTGACAGAAACCTATTAGTAAAACTGAAGCTACAGAAGTACCTGTTTGTTATTTTGTTAGCAATCTGGTCCTTATGAGAACATGGCGATCACCTGAGGTATCTGCTGGTGACGAGTGGTATGTGAACTATCAGATGTTTGATCCACAATCATGGGTTGGTCCATGAGACTTCCTTGGCTGGTCATTTAAAGATCAATAAGACGTATCACAAGATCTTGAATCACTTTTATAGACCAAAAATTAAAAGTCATGTTTGCAAATACTGTAAATCTTGCCATACTTGTCAAATGGTAGGCAAAGCAAATTAGAAGATACCCAAGGTTCACCTGAAATCTATTCCTGCATTTGACAAACCGTTTGGCAGAATGATGGTAGATTGTGTTGGTCCTTTATCTAAGATCAAGCTAGGCAACCAATACTTGTTGACAGTAAAGTAACATCTATAACATTCCCAGAATTAATTCCTTTCAAGACTATTAAAACTAAAACAATAGTAAAAGCTTTGACAAAGTATTTTACACATTTTGGCCTTCACAAATCTATCCAATCTGATCCAACTAGTTATGCATGAGTTAGGCATCCTTAATTTCAACTTTTCTTTCTATCACCCTGAAAATAACGGGGCTTTAGAAAGATTTCATCAAACCTTGAAAAATATGAGTCGGTCGTATTGTTTTGATACTCGAAAAGATTGGGATGATTGTATTCATTTATTGCTGTTACTGTTAGGGAAGCAGTTCAAGAATCTTTAGGATTCAGTCCCTTGGAACTAATTTTTGGACATACTGTTCTTGGACCACTGATGTTGTTAAAACAGAAACTTCTTTCAAATGAAGATACATAAATTAATCTTCACCATTATGTTTTCAATTTTATATATAAGTTGTTGAAGGCTTGTGACGTTTCAATAACTAATCCGCACTATACTCACTAAACATGAAATTAAGGTATATGAAGAATACAAAGGAAATTAGTTTTCAGCCTGGTTTTAGCTTTCTGGCTCTCTTGCCTATACCACGAAATCATCTTCAGGCTAAGAATTATGGTCCTTGCACAGTTGAAAAGGAAGCAAATGATTTATATGTTCATCAATACTGCTGCGAGGCGAAAACAAAACAGCTTTGCCATATAAATATGCTAAAGGGGTATGTTGATAGAGATAGCCAAGTTAATCGTGCAATCAACTTAGTTGTACATGCCCCAAATTGTGAGGATTTATGCGATGGAATGCAATCAGACTGTATTGACTGTGGAGAAACAAATCTTCCAAATCAGAAATTATGATTAATCTGGACCAGATACATTCACATCTCCAGCAACAAGAAAAGGACGACCTAAAACAGCTGTTACTTGAATATGAACACTTGATTCCAAATGTTCCTACACGAACAAACAAAATCTACCATGACACTGAAACTGTAGATTTCACATCTGCAAAACATTATCCATAGAGGATGAACTCTCAAATAGGAATGCTTGAAAAAAGAAATTCAGTAGTTGCTGAAGAATGATTTCATAGAACAGAGTAACAGTGATTTGAGTACTTCATGTGTACGTGTTAAGAAACTAGATAATACTATCCGCGTGTGCACAAACTATATAAAGATGAACAGTGTGACCAAAAACAGGTTCATGTCCATTGCTAAGAAACGATGAATGCATTTGAAAAGAATTGGAATTGCAAAGTATGTCACCAAATTTGATCTTCTAGAAGGATTTTGGTGAATTCCACTGATGAAAAGGGCAAACCAACATATCGGCATTAGTGAATCTAGATGGACTTTATCAATATAAAGTTATGACGTTTGGGATGAAAGATAATTGTGATGCTTATATAAGTGACATCACTTCTTCACTGACTGCGGGAAAGATCATTTAGAACGATTCGGAAATTCTTTGATAGACTCACTGTTGTTGTGCTTGTGTTACATTTCTAGGACATATCGTGGGACTAGTTAAACCTTTATATGCTAAGGTCAAGGCGATCTCTAAATTCCTTGAGATTATCAGCAAAAAGCATCTGATGTGATTTTTTGGTATGGCTGGATACTGTCGGCAATTATGTTTTAATATTTGCATACTTGCTGAACCCATGCCAAATTTGATCTGTAAGAAATCTAAGTTTCATTGATCAGAAATATATATATTTTATGTCATTCATAAAATTTCATATATGTATTTTTTTATCAGATGTGTATTTGACTAATAGAAAAATGAAATTTTGTTGCATACATCTCTCTTTATCTTTGTTAGTGGAAGAGTTATGCATATTTAATTTGCATTGTTTGTTGTTTTGTTTTTTAAATTTCATTATAATCTTATTTAATGTAAAATTGTATTTTGCACTTAACTTTGTCCAGTATCAAGTGCATATGCTACTTGACCTAAATTAATTTCTTTTAAATATTTTATTCTGTAAGCAAATAAAAAACATAGCTAAAAACGGTTTTTATCTCTGAATACAATAGTCGGTAATTATATAAAAATTTGAACACAATGCAGCCATAGGATTTCCAAAGATTTGAATATCCTGATGTCAAACAATGATGTAATCTAGAATGTCTTTGAACAAATTCTCATCATCATCATCATCATCAGTCTCATGACCTAGTGTGGTCGTTGAGGCACTGTGCTGCTGAACATCTGACCAGTTCCCTCCACTTGTCTCGATCATGTGCCAATGCCTGTGTCTCAGCAAAACTGTTCCTGATCCATTCTGTGATGTTGTCAGTCCACTTTTTTCTCTGTCTACCTCTCCTTCTGCCACCCTGGACGCTGCCCTGTAGGACTGTTGTGGATAGACTGTTGGCTCTAGTGACATGGCCATACCATTTCAGCTTTCTCTTTTTGACGGTGGTGAGGAGGTCCTCATATTGGCCTACTTCGCGCTTGATGGTGTTACGCACTTCTTCATTTGTGATGTGGTCCATGTAAGAGATGCCAAGGGTGGTTCTGTAGCATCTCATTTCAAGTGACTGGATTCTTAGTTGTAATTCTGCTGTCAGGGTCCATGCCTCACATGAGTACAAAAAGACTGAGATGACTAGAGCTCGCAATAGTCTGATTTTAGTTTTCAGACAGATATTCTTGTCTCTCCAGATGGGTCTTAGCTTTGACATAGCTGCCATTGTTTGTGCTGCTCTTGACACAATTTCTGCTCTTGATCCCTCTTCAGTGATTATGGAACCAAGATATTTGAAATGGCTCACTGTTTCCAGTTCATGTCCTCTGACTTTAATCTTGGCTGAGATTTGTTTGCCACTATTTGTCATCAGTTTTGTCTTCTCAGCGCTTATCTCCATGTCAAATCTGGAAGATGTTTCATCCAGGTTCTTCACTAAGGTGGCTAACTCGTCTTCACTGCCTGCCAGCCTATCAATGCCGTCTGCTAAGCGGAGGTTGGTGATGTTACGCCCTCCAATGCTGACTGTCCCACAGTGGTTTTCCAGGGCTTCGCTCATGATGCGCTCTAAGTAGATGTTGAAAAGCGTGGGTGACAGGAGACAGCCTTGACGCACTCCCTCTGTTGTCTGGAACCAGTCCCCCACAGCACCTTGGGCAATTCATGCACTGGTAGCCTTGGCGTACAGCTGCTTGATGGTATTGGTTAACTTTTGACCCATGTTATACTTCTTCATTGTGGCCCACAATGCCTCATGCCACACTCTGTCAAAGGCCTTTTTGAAATCTATGAACACATGATAGATGTCTTGTTTGTGTTGCGAGTACTTTTCGCACAGAACCCTGAGATTGAATATTTGTTCTGTTGTGCTTACTCCACTCCGGAACCCGGCATGTTCTTCAGCGATTATTTCTTTTGCTTGTGGTTTCAGTGTGTTCAAGATGATCTTCAGCATTACCTTGCTAGCATGGCTGATCAAACTGATAGTTCTGTAATTTTGGCACAGCTGGAGATTGCCTTTTATGGGAAGTGTTATAATAAGTGATTGGGTCCATTGTGTTGGCAATTCACCTGTCTGCCAGATCTTGCTGCAGATTTTTGTTAGTAGCTCTTTCACTAATTCTCCCCCAGTCTTGATAAGTTCAGCTGGGATGTTGTCTACTCCAGCTGCCTTCCCATTCTTCAGTGCTCTTATTGCTGACTCCACGTCTTCTTTGAGAATGGGGAACTCATCATCATTTGAGGAGTTTGGAACTTCAAGCACCTCTGGGTCTCCTGTGGACTGATGTTTGTGGAGTTCTTTGCAATACTCAGTCCATCTTTCTGCAATGTCACTCGCTTCTGTGAGGCATTTTCCATTTTTGTCTTGAATGGTACTGACTCTTGGTTGTTTCTGTCTGGTGAGGTCTTTCACAATTTGGATTGCCTTTTTGCTGTTATTCTTTATCAGACTGTTCTCCATTTCTGTGCACTTTTGTCCAATCCAATTTTCTTTTGCTTTGTTCAAGTTTTTTTTCTGATATTCTTGTTTATTTCTCGGTACTTCAATGCCCCTGTTGTGTGTCTGGTGTTTTTTAGTTCTCTTCGGGCATCACACAACTTCAGAATATCTTCTGTAACCCAGGGTTTTTTCTTCGGGCGATGGAGGCCAATGATGTCCTTGGCAGTTGCTGGCATGACTGTGTTGAAGGTGTCTGTCATCTCATTGACATCACCATCCATCACAAGGAGTGGAGCAAATTTTCCTCCAATTGTGGCTTGGAATGACTTGCAGATGTTAGGGTCCTTCAGTTGTTCAAGGTTGAATTTGAGCCTGATGTTTTTTGGCTTGTTAGTTTTCTTCAGCCTCACTCGGAAGTTCATAATCACGAGGTCGTGATCACTCCCAACATGAGCACCTGGGAATGTCCTTGTGTTTGCTCTATTGATGCCAGATTCGTTAACGGTTTTGATGTAGTGGATTTGGTTGTGATGGGTTCCATTTGGTAAGTGCCATGTCCAGCATCGTGAAGCTTTATGTTGTCCCAGGGTGTTGGCTAGTACCAAGTTGTTGTAGCTTGCGAACTCGAGCAGCCGTCTCCCTCTTTCATTGGTAAGCTCATTACAAGAAGGTCCACACTGTACTTCCCAGTCTTTTAGAGCATCTTTGCCAACTTTGGCATTCCAGTCTCCTTGGACAATGAGGATATCTTTCTTACTGACCATGTTTAGAATGCCCTGTAGTTTGTTGTAAAACTCCTCTATTTCTTCATCATCATCATCATCGGTAGTTGGAGCATAGACTTGGATAATTGTGATGTTAAAGGGAGATGCTTTCAGAGGAATGGAAATGATTCTGCTAGATATGGGCAGCATTCAAGCACAGATCCCTTGATGGCTTTGTTTACAAGGAAGCCTACTCCATTTATGGACTTGACACACTCTCCACTATAGTATAATATATGCCCATCTTCGGTTTGGTTTGGTGTTCTCCTAGGGATTTCCATCTAACTTCACAGAGTCCCAGAATGTGCCATGTGTAGTGTTCCAGCTCATGTGTCGACTCTTGGAGTCTTCCTATTTGCGCCAGAGTTCTAATGCTCCAGGTGGCGATGTCAATGTTGTCTCTCGCTCTCATTGTCTGCATAGTTTCAGTAGCACACTTGGCACCTCCGTCCTGGTGGACAACGGTAGGCACGGTCCTTGTTAACCCGGGCAACTACCGATCCGGTATTGTAAGCTCAGATTTGTCCAGCATTATCAGTGTGGCTTGGGCAAAAGTCGTCTGGCGGAGCCCATCCCTCTCCAGACCAAGGAGTTGCCAGAAGGGGATGTACTACATCGTCCAGCTGCCTTAGGGTCTCCACACCGGATTTTCTTTTAGGGTTTACTCCCTAAGCCTTTGGCTAAACAAAGCCGACCTGCAAGGCAGCAGGAGACTCTTTGATGGGCGGGTGCCTCCATTTCCCGAGCAGATACATATCCCAGCTAAACCCAATGTAGTGGTCTGGTCCAGAAAAGTCAATGAGTACTTCGAATTTCCGACGAATTATTTAAATAAATAGATCTTCTTAAATTGTAACTGAATACAACTATAGACTCTGATCATAGATTTCCAAAGACTGATATTTTAACAGGAACGACAGATTTGTTTACCAAATTTCTTTATATACACACCTCAGTTGTCCTGCGACCCAACAGAATTTCGGAAGAACTAATAGAACATTTCACTAACTCTGAAGGACGTTTAGGTATTGAGCTTATATTTAAATAACCATCTTGTTTAGCACTTTAAATCATAACAACAATCTATTAAGCCAAACAATACAATAGTCAAGTAGGCAAAAACTATACTCTCAGTAATGACAAAGGTCAAACACACATCATAAATTAAACATACATAAAACCTCTACTCATACAGGAAAATAAAGATGAACAAAATAAAGCTTTCTTTTACATATGAGTCAAATAAACTTATAATTCTATAATAATTAAAATTGCATAGGAATGTGTCTTAGGAAAGACAAAACATATAGACAAAATAAAGCAATATATTAATGTTATATACATGAGAGAGAATCAACAAACACAATCTTTTCTTCAGATCAGTCTAATGTAAATATTATATTCCGGCAGCAACAAACTCCTTCTCAGTCATCTCCGATATTTGTTTATTATTTTGTTAATGAAATTGATGGTGTTTTGAGCACGGAATACAATAAACAGAGATAGAGCGAAACTAATATACAATTCAAAATCTTACCAAGTCAGTATCAAAGCCTACCGTTCCTAAGTTGTCTGGTGCGCGTTTCTTTTTTTTTTCTTCTTCGGAAAATAGCACACTGTATAATCCACAACATCTATATCTTCATCAATCATTACCCCTCAAATCCCTACATCCTTTGCATCAATATACAATTTAATTAATGATTGAAATGTGGAGCTTAAAGAACTGGTGCACTTTTTCAAGCGAGGCCTTTAATTTGTCAAAGATTTATGTCACTTGTCAAAACAATGAAATTTGGATTTCGTACTCAACACATTTGTCAGAGTCTCTTCTTTAGAAATTTGAACAAAATTTCAGATACCAATACGACCCAAATATTCCATCAGTTGTGTTTTACTAACAGGCACTTGGAGATAGCATTGATCTTAACTATTTAACTCAACCGCGTACCACACTATGTCCCAACAATTTAACTCAACACTACAAAACTCACATTTGCCAAAATGAATTGTCAAATTTGCATTAATGTGTCGATCAAGAAATTTGCAAATGAGGTCATCTATTCAAGGCATGGGAAATTAATCCGTTTTGATGACACTGTTGACTTTGCTGTGGTCAAGAAATAAGCGGAATGTATTATCTGGTTTAGGCACCATCCAAAATGGTGAACTCAGTTACATTTATTTGTCTATATGAAATCATTCTTCAGCAAATCTTGAATTTCTTCTTTTAAATATTCCTGCTTGAGAAGTTTGAGTCTGTTATGATGCTTTTACTCAGGTACAGGTTCTACAATTTCAACATCATGATAGATTTTATGTGTTTGTGGAGGAAAATCAGAAATAAGTACTCGTATCCACATAATAGCCGTTTTAATTCACTCCTTTCTTGTGGTTCTACATGTGAAAGTTTCTGGTCGAGGTTGTTTCAGTATCATGGGCTTGTTTTACCAAAGTCAATACCGTAAAGATTATATGCCGTTGTTTACATCCTCACTGTGTGGTACAGGTACAACTTAATTGAATGAAAAATTAACTTTGCTATCTCTACCAAATACACTTTGACCATATTTATATTGCAAAGTTATTTCACTTTCTGCTTCATAGGGGTGTTAATGACGCAATTTAAGTCATTTACTTTATATTCAGCTGTATGTGGACCAGTACATGTAGCCGGAAGAGGATTTTGAAGTATGGACAAGAGAACTAGAGCTCAATCTATTGTTTGACAGATACTGGGAGCAAATGAGACTTCAGCGAAATACTGACCAAGACGTGTATCACTTAAATGAACAATTTCCAGGTTAACATTATTCTCAAGTGCTCGTTTTGTCACATCTCTTGTAACTGCAGAAGCATCGTATATGTCAGGGATTTGATTCTATATTGAATACCCCTTTTAATCCAGCCGAGGAGGGCTTGTAACAAATGGATTAACCATAATCTTATATCCAGCTACGTCATTGCCTAGTAATACATGAATACCATCGATAGGGAACTAAGTCACTGTTCCAAGTTTTAAGGGTTCTAAGTCTACTGCCAAATTGACACAATGGAGATGAACATTAACTCCACTACCCGAATAACAACACTTTCACTAGATGAAGACTTTCCAGGCAATGCAAAATAGCTGATAACAAAAGACTTTGAGAAGCTCCTGCGCCTCAATATTTTAATTGGGATAGGCTTGGCAGAATGACAATTAAGTGATATAGAACATCTCGACATGAAGGGTAGGTTCTTCATTCTCTGAATAAAATCAAACTAGCTTGTTTGACACAACCAATGAATTGCATTCAATAAAAGACCGTGACCTTTACATGTCTGAAATAAGAACATTTGGAATAGCTCTTTCTTTAGTCTGTTGATAATATTTCGACTTTAATAAATCCGAAATGACGTTCTCAAATAAGTGTACATAGGAAAAGATAAAGAATTTTGATCAATCATATCATATGCATAATTTCTGAAATTTGTGCCAGATCGAAATTTGGAAGTACTCATGAGACTTAGAAACTGTTGAGAGGAAGACTTACTGACATATGAAATTTTGTGAGTCAAGTAATAAGCATCAGCTGCTCGAGCAGCATTTTCCTACATTTCCACCTTTTTGCTCAAGAATATAGGTATTGACGTCACTATCCATGCAATTCTTGAACTCTTCAATTGCAATGAGCTTTCGGAGGTTATCGTAATATTTATCAACCTTCTTGGATGAGCACACCTATCAAATAGTTATTTTTTCCATGCAATCTCGACATCGATTTGTCCAGTTTCTTTTCTACAATTCCTAAACCCTTGTCGATATGTCTCAGGTAACAAACCAAAAGCTCCTCAAGACATGTTCAATAACCACATTATAATCAACACATTGTTGTGCAGAAAGTGAAATATAAATAGTATGGTCCCTGCCAATAAGTAAACTTTGTAGAAACAAAGTACAATTCTCTCTTGTCCATTTCAAGTTTTCAACATTTTCGTTTCTTTTTATTTTCTTTTTTCTCTAAAGGAATACTAACCTAATATTTCTGATAACATTACAAAATGAATATGCGTGTAAAGTGGAAATAGTGTTCCATTTGCAGTTTCTAATTTTTTAAAATCTATATTGCATTTACCTTTCTTCTCTCTGCATCAGCATTTGCGTCTCTTCTCTCAGCATCTATATTTGTACTTCCCTCTATTCTTTTTATTCTGCCTCATACTTTGCTCTCTTTGCATTTGTTTTTCTCTTTATTTTTTTCTCTTCCTCTACATTTCCTTCTCTGCATTTGTAGTTCTCTTTCATATATCTCTCTTTCCATTTGATATGATTTTCCTTTTCCTCTTTCTGAATTTGCATTTCCTTCTGAAGCTGGAGATTGGTAATTCTAAATATATCTGGTCCTCTAATTTCCTATTAATACTAAAGACAGACTTATCAATCAATCCCAACGCATTATCATCCAAAATTTCCTTTCCCACCAAATACTGAATCATAATAGTCTGTATCTCCAGCTCCGGTTTTCTTAAGCATGCTCTCGCTTCAGAAAGATCATAATGCAAGTTCAAACAGCTCTTCTTTTTATATAATCTGACCCCTTCTGGGTAGGATATTAAACAAAGAGAACTACATTGGATGACATTGTGAACATATGCTGGTTTCAGTAAAAACTTATAAAATGTGTGAAATTAAAATATTTACCAGAGATAATGAAAATTCCGAAAGAAAGTTGATTTAAGTTTAATAGACAATTTTTAATATCTTCGAAATGTTTTAAAACAATCAAGATCCACGACTAGTCCAAATTTATATTAATACTTAAGGACTTAAACAATGTAGAAGAAAGAGCGAAATCAAAAAGATTATTAAAAAAACACACAACCTATTTCTCAACGTTACATAGTTAAATCCCATGACACGCTTAAAGCATTCCAGACCAAATTGCAAACTATCATAAATCTCATAATACAAGTCCAAAAGGATAGAGAGTACAAAATTATACAATGTTACAATGTTCCGAACAATTCCCAGCTCACCACATTTGAATAATCCAGAATGTCCTTTCATGAGTCAATCCTAATTCTAAGGTAGTGTTTTGGTGTCGAAAGTCAATGATCACTTTGTATTTCCAGTGTGTAATTTAAAAAAATATAACTCCTTTCAAATTCTATCTGAACCTAAGTATAAGTGATTCCAATGACTGATCAGGACACAGGAGTGAATAATTGTTTAGCATACCTGTTTATATTCAAGCCCATCTTGACCTGCTCCATAATATATTTCCTAGGGAAAAACCTAGTTTAACTGTAAAACAAGGTCAGGTCTTAAACTCATATTCAAGTTAACAACTGTGTTATATCTTCGAATCACGACAAAAACCAAGTAAGACAAACCTCTACCTTCAATCAAGGACAAAAATTAAGCACACCGCTAAATATTAGATCTTTGGGTGTGTCATGGAATTCTCTTACGATTTGTACCAAAAATTGACAAGATATAATTTTCCCAGCTCAGTGATATTCATTATGATCAATACAGAATAATTTTCAGAGCATCGCATAGAGAAGATTAGACAATGTTGTTCCAGTTCATATCATTTCAAATCTTTGTGACTTATTAATGTTTGAAAAGAAAATGATTGTGTTAAGTACAAGTAATGCTGCTAATGAACGACTGACGACTCTTCAGTGGTTACTTTAATTTTTGGTTTTGAAAGAGAAACACTTCAACAACAAATGATGCTGACATTTTGCATGAGAAGTTTGCTATTTAATACTTTTGAATCAAGAATAATGGTTTTCATGTTAGGCAGTTGTGGGGTAATTTGAAGGTTGGATATTTCTGTCCTGTGATCGTGACAAAAAATTACTTTTATCTTGAAATACCAGTGCACGTTTTGGTTTACCACTCAAAGGGAACATTTCGCAATGTAACTGTAATCATATACGTGCGCGTTTGATCGGACGCAATCATTGTGGCTTGCTGATAGCTCTCAATATATGTCACACATAAAATAAATCATAGCTTGTTTTGTGTTTAAGTGTGCCACAAAGCAAGGAATGACGTTATGCGTTTATAAATATGTTCATGTTAAGAGTATATTAATATGACTTTATAGTGGCATTAGCACCTGACTGGCTATTCAATAATGAATGTTGATTTTTTCAATAAAGTGGTGTACAATGTCACTGCTAGCATCATGTTTGTATGAATTTTAGACGGTGAAACATATCAATTCATTAATCGGCACCACATTGAGAGTATTGTGCTAAGTGTTGTTAAACTCTGTACATACATACATACATACATACATACCTACCTACCTACCTACCTACCTACATCCATGCATACATACATACATACATGCATACATACATGCATGCAAACATAGTCATTAAAGATACGAACAACATATTATCTTTTTTCTTCGCCGTTTTATATGTGTGACAAAATTGCACACTGTGATAAAGAAAGAAATTTTAATACCTTTTTCCTATTTCTTAAGTATATAACTGATATATTTGTCAGGGACTGAATTCTTAAGGTTATGTAAGACTGTAATATGACAGGTTAGCATAATTGCATCTTGCTTCGACTACGCGAGTATTGGGCGTTACATGACTATTGACTTCTGAATAATCATTGAAAGCATTCCATAATCCAGATCTTGTCAAATTAATAATAATAAGGTTAATTATAAAAATATTAATAATAATAATAATAATAATAGCATCATTATAATTATTATTATTATTATTATTATTATTATTATTATTATTGTCTTTAAATTAAGAGGATGATATGATTAGTATCAAAGCGAATATCTCATAAGGTTATCGCATAAAAACAGCATACGTATATACATCGTGTGTGTGTTTGTGTGTGCGTGGATTGGATTGTTAACGTAGCTTTAAAAAAATGCATTCATATCCCTACTGTGTTTGCAGTGTGGCAGTTTATGTTGATGTCTTGCTCTGGGACGTCATGCCGCAGACACGTAGCATGATGTTTCCACCCAGTCACATTAACCTGAGGCCAAACCAACCAGTCCTAACACTAATCTTTTAATGCTGAGCGGCGAGCGAGACAGCTGTTAGTACCATTTTTATAAGTATTTGGTATGACTCGGCCGGGGTTCGAACCCACGATCTCTCGCATCCTCGGCGGACGCTCTATGTACATCGCATTAAGCCACCTAATCCTACTGAAAAAGCCGACAAGAATGTCAGAGTAAATGACAGAGAATGATTCTATAATTTACCAAAAAATTAAGACTAGGAAGATATGTGTATAAAGTTAAATAGGAATATAATTCAGGGGAGCATTAGCTGTAAACCAACAGGTACTCGTTATTCACGGACTAAAATTTACTGTAAGAACTTAAATTTCTAGCATCAATGGGAAAAATATTCCAAACGTTTGGACTCGATACACAAAGATATCTTTCAGAATAGATCATGAAATAACGAGATCATATTTGGCAAACAATAAATGTCAAATAAAGCCTTTCCTCGGTAACGTAAATAATAGGGTAAAACGGACGTAGAGCTGCCTTAACGGTGCGTAGTTGTATGATAAACGAACATGGTTGAATTCGAGTACTTAGGACAAACAAGTGGTCCAGATATGGAATCCATATCTTACTGGTTTTAATGTTGATGAGTGTGTTCCAGTACGGAATATTTGAGTCCTGTTTGATCGTTGACACTTGAGCAAATTGTGTAACAGTTCAAGATTTAGAGACTGCTAGTTTCTTCAAAGCAATACCATGGTGAATAATAGCTAAGGTCTTCTCAACTGCCATAAAGACAATACAAGCTATCTTACCGGGTTAATTAAAAAGCCGTTCGTCTATTACTCCCGCCAGTGTGATTTGAAAGGGTGATTTTGTCTTAATCCCGATTTCGATCGACGTAGAATATTACATTTATTTAAGAAAGAGAAATAGGTAGACATATGTTACTCAATTAGTTTTAAAATGATGGGCAAGATTTTTAAAAAAGACTTGATAATTTGATGGGTTATTCTTTTGTCTTCATTTTTAAATAGAACACACTGTTTTTCGCTTAAAAATTAAACTATGAGGAAAGGTCATGTTGGGTTTTAATAACATTTGTATTCAGTAATTGCTGATTCATACGAAAAATTCATTCATTCTTTTTTCAACTTCGTGTGCATCGTGTACAGTTATTATTTACAGTAATTTCGTGTGGATTATAGATGTGTTAACATTTTTTAAATGCTTCCAGATCAATTGCATGTCCTTTTCTCCAGACACTGAACTACGGTAATATTTTCTTCTAAATTCCTTGCTAAAACACATAGTCCCGTTTCGTCTATTGTTGTAAGAACAAATAGCTGACATTCCAAACTTCTAACAAACACATTGTCCGTATCGAATACTAAAGTGATGGACTCACAGAATTAATGACCAAAATGATTTAATGATCTGAACTGTATGTGATACACTGATTTTGCGAAAAGCAGACCTGATAATGGTCAATTACAGCATATTATTGTACAATGGTTTTTGATGTGGGAGTTAAGTGATATCAATGTCGTCAATCGAATTAGATGCTGCCTAGGTTACTCATGTTGGTTTATAGGAAATTAAGGAAGATTATGAAAGTTAATGATATCCAGCCACTAGTTATGATTTTGATTCAAAATATATATTTTAAAATCGCCAATGATTATCTATTCCATATAACACGAGGGTAGAGTGACATGTTTAATATCACGTTCGATATGCCACTACAAGTAGCATGTGAGTTTAAAAGACGGTAAACATTTACAAAAGGAGAAGGTCTTTTGATAGAGGATAATTTCTACCCATATAGATTCTAAGGTATCACTTTCAATATTTAATCTACACCTGGACTTTAAAAGAATGGGAACGTAAATAACTATCCCATCCCCGATATGGTGAACTTTCTCTCCCACTCTGTAAACTCCAATGGTAATTAAGTAAACATTGTAGTATTGTCTTAAAATGTTTCACATTGACCAGATATATCGATAATGCTAAAAATGACAGTTGTTGATTAAAGTTTTTCAATGTTTAGAATAATATTTCAATATTCAGGTTTACAATGTTTAAACCCTTATCCCAAATCTCAAAACCGCATGGCGAATGGACGAATGTCGTCTTAACATAAACAACCTTTTGATTCATTACATGGAAATGGCTGTCTGGTTAAAGGATTGTTCAGATACAAACTCGAGGGAGACTCAGCGATATTTCTGATCGCAATGGTGCATGGTATTCGAAAAGAGCTTTGTTCTCTGAAAGAAAAGTTAGCGGTCTAAAGTTTATCCGAATACTCACAGTGCTGCTGGAAAAAGTTGCACTGGAATCACAATAACCTTTAAAGCGATAGAAAAGTCAACTAACTGGTAAACAGTTATTTGCAAAATGATACATGACCGAGCTCCAAACGACAATGCACATTTAAAGGTTTTGATTCAGGTTATTTGGATGATTCATTAATGTCACTCTTCTCCCGTATTTTTGAACATATATAGTTTGTTTGGACTTATTTATCATTATAAATACTTGGTTACCTGAATGCATCTTCATTTAAAATCAAATGAGGATTGTCTTTTGTCTGTTTATACTCGTGTCGTAGATTTGCAATGCTTGCTGTGCGGAATGAAAAACAGTGAAATTACGGGATACTGTCATAGCTGATCATTGATTATAAATACACGGAGATGCGTAGCAAATACAGTGCATGAAAGCTTATTGAATTCCATATTGACATGTGTACTCTCATTCTCTCTAAGAGCTGAACATTTGTATAAATTGTGAATTCTTATTTCCGTTTTACTTTAAAAGGTAATATAATTGATGACTTTATGCTGAGTTATGGATACAATGACTGACTCTCTTCAGCTATTTCCAGGCTTGGGTCGGGTTTCTGAATTACACATCAGAAGAAGTTGCATTTGTTGGTGTCCTTTCCGATGTACAAAGAAGAACTGCTAGGATAGGTTTCTGGAGAAAATAGGAAGTCCACTTTTCAAAGATTCTTTAAATTCCACACTTGTATTCAACATTTCTTTTCTCTCAGCAATGAGGTACAGTAACTAGGCGACTTCTGACATCTTTAGTTTAAGACAAGAAAAGCTATAAATATCGATTCATCTTTATATTGTAGTATATTTAATTAATACTTTATTACAGTTTTTAAATGGTGTGACATTTCTTTTTGAAGAAGTAAATGAACATTAATTTAACAATGCTATAATTTCCAAAGTAAATGAAACTATGTCGGTGATATTGACCGTAAACACACACATTCTGGACGTAGGTGTTATGTATATTTACACATTTCTATAATTATTTGCACATAAGTAACATAATCATATCGACCAGTATAGCCTAGAGCCTCCATTTTACACATATCCCTCTGAAGGATATACCTGACGAAGTGTTAGATGTAAAGTAATGAAAGTTGATAAATTTATCAAAGGTGGGACAAGAAGGTTACACTTAATTTTAATGCATTTGTTTCTAAACAATGTTTTCTTATTGACTTGAAGAAAATTATTAATATTGCTTCCTTTGTATCATATTTCAATGCAGGTGTCGTATATCGTGATGATCGGCTTTAATCTCAGTCTCTACGGACAAATGCTATCCGAGGCTAGGTAACCTCCCCGAAGAAAATCATACATTGTACAATTGTAGTGCATGCAGGACTGAAAAGAAGTATTCTCGAACTATTAAACTATGTCTTTATGTCTTCTTATGAAACGAAACTTAAAACATACACATTCAAAATGTTGTACTGCTCTTTCATACTATCATTTCTATCAAACATTTTATGCAAAGAGAAATTCTTTTGTTAGCAGGGAGTGCAAATAATATTTAGTCAGTTACTTTTCAATAATAATAATAATAATAATAATAATAACTACATTGTTACGTATTGACCACTAAGAAAGTGTCGATAGAATGTTGGAGGTAAAACGTTTTAATGTCACACTAATGTTGTTACAAGTGTAAAAAAACAATTCTACATCGCCGAATTTAATACTGTTTGATAAAAATGCATGTTATGTTATGTTCCGTTTATAAAGGCGAAAACCCACCATCCCTACGGATTTAGATAGGTCGTGTTGGAAATCAAGTGGATTATATATATATATATATATATATATATATATATATATATATATATATATATATATATATATTAATAATGAGGACTTTGTATAGCGCCTAACCTTTAGAAGCTCTAAGCGCTTTACAACATTAGACAACACCTATAAGATAAGAAACATAATAATGTTATTACAAAAACAAACAACACGAAATGAGAAAAACATTAAAAAAATAAAAAACATGCTGAGAATATTTCAGGTAGGAAACATTATTAGGTCTTTAAGTTTGTTCTTGCAGTCGAAATAAGTGAGTTTTGAGAGCCCTCTTTAATGTGATCACTGTGTCTTTGTGTCTAAGTTCAGTGGGCAATTCATTCCACGTTGCTGGGCCCTGCTATGCAAAAGAACGATGTCCATATGACTTTGTTTTCATAGTGGGAATAATGAGTATACGATTGTCAGAAGAGGAGCATAAGTATCTTGCTGGTGTGTACACATGGGTGAATACAGATAAGTATGTTGGACTAGAGTCCGATAGTGAAACGTAGCACAGAGAACAAATTTTGTGTTTGATTCTGGATCGAATGGATAGCCAGTGTAGGGTACAGAGCAGAGGCAATGTGTGCTCTGATCGTGGTACTCTAAGTATGATCCGAGCAGCTGTGTTTTGAACTTCTTCCAGTTTCTGGAGTAGATATTGAGATGAACCAGACAGAATTGAGTTACAATAGTCCAGTTTTGAAAGTACTAATGAACATAAAAGTGTTTTAGTGGCATCAACTGAAAGATATTTGCGAATTGAGCTGATGCGTCTCAGCTCAAGATATGCAGCCTTGCATATGTTCATGACATGTTGGTGCAATGTGAGAGTACTGTCCAGAGTAACACATAGGTTTCGTACTGATTGTGTGAATTTAACGTTGGCGTTGCTGATATTTATTCTTTGAGGTAAAGGATGTGAATGAGAAAGTCTTTGTCTTGTGATCAGAATGGCCTCGGTTTTATCATCATTCATCTGCAGCTTGTTACATGTCATCCATGATTTCACATCAGAAATGCTCCTCTCTACACCTTGGATGGTAGCATCCACTTCAGTTGGGTGGCTAGATTTGTATATTTGGGTGTCGTCAGCGTACAATTGGTGAGACACTGGATGATGATCTAAGACACTTGAGAGTGACTGAGTGTACAGAATGAAGAGAACAGGTCCAATAACAGACCCCTGTGGAACACCACAACATAGATCAACTGGGCTGGAGTGTATTCCATTTGCAGATACATTTTGTGTCCTGTTGACCAAGTAGGACTTGAACCACAGTAAGGCTGTATCATGAATGCCAAATACATGCTGGAGACGATGAAGTAATATAGTATGATCTATTGTGTCAAATGCTGCAGACAAATCAAGGAGGGTGTGGACTGTAATCTTTCCGCTATCCAACGCAGTGAGAATGTCATTAACTACTTTTAGAAGAGTTGTTTCAGTACAGTGGCAGGGGCGATATGCAGATTGTACATTGCTAAAAAGACTATTTGAATTTAGATGAGATACAAGCTGGAATAGAACAACCTTTTCTAAATTTTTTTTTTTGAATTGGAGATTAGAAACTGGGCGGTAGTTCTTTAAATCGTTAAGTTCTAGATTTGGTTTCTTCAGCAAAGGGTTTACAATGGCACTTTTGAAAAATGATGGGAATTCCCCAGATGGTATATATATATATATATATATATATATATATATATATATATATATATATATATATAAACAAATCCGACCTTTAGGCGACAGCGTCTAAATTGCAACCTTTCGGCGACATCGTTGTATACTGAATATGTGTGGGTCATGATTGTGCCTTTATAGTAAATGCTGTATAGAATACTGAATGGAAGATGAAAACACATGATGAAAAAAGTGGTAAAATAAAATAAATAACAAGCATACATTTTTTGTCGCCCATTTACTGTCGCCGAAAGGTAAAACTATGTACGCTCATGCAAAAAACCAACCTTTGGGCGACCGGTCGCCGAATGGTTCATGCGCTGTCCAAAGGCTTAGTATGTATCTCGGTGAAGTAAAATTTATATGTGTCACCTAACAGTATTATATACAGTGTATTTAGCTATTACGATTACCAGCGAGACGGTAATAAAGTGATAGCAAGGGTTGGACGGTCTGAATATCGGGGTACTGCTGTCGGCATCCATAAAATATTGGCTTATGTGATCACTTCTCGTAATCAGGCGACTGTTTAAGTATACTTATTAAACGGGACTGGGATAACTGGCCGTAATCCGGAATAGCGTAATGGTTTTAATTTGGACTGTATAAAGTTTTAATCTTAAGATAGGCGTGGTTATTTAGATATAGATCGATTTTGCAAATATTTTGTGGGAGAGATTACTGTTTAACCTTTGTATTTTTTTTACTGTATATAGCAATAATTATGTACATGAATTTCAGATGATTATACGTATTTTTGTTATATGCTAGTCTGAGAATAAGGCGATTTTTTATTTAAAATATTTTTTTCATAATTCACTGGAGTCATTTATGAATGGAGTCACCGGTGACCGAGTGGTCTAATGCGCTTACCTTTATTATATCACTGTCACTACCCTCCGTCCGCATGGGTTCGAGTCTTGACTCTACCTACGTGGGCATGCGAGAAAGCTTGCCAGTAGCTTCATGTGGGTCAGTGGTTCCTCTCTGGTTCTTTTTCTACCACAAATACTGGCCGCCATGTAGAGCCACATAAATTGGTGTAATACACGTACACATACCAACCAACCAACCAATCAAATTAAACTAGTTTTTGTCCTAATGTAATCGATAGACGTTGATAACATTATGAATAAGAACATCGAAGAGTATTTTCGTAATATTCCTAGTTTAATGGTAAACATATCCACATATCCACATATTACGCAGATGTACCAGGTTGGATTCCAGCAACATACTTTTCATTTTTATTTTTGATTATGTGTATTCAACGTTGAGTTATGAAAGAGAACTATGTTATTACTAAGCAGTGGCCTTAGCAAACGCGTGGCTGGATTTGGATTATTTGGCGGGACCTCTGGATTTACGCGAGGGGCCTCCTGTGAGCACTGCATTTGGAAATAAACTTTTAAACAAGTTTTATACAATATCGAACTTAACATTTCTTCCATGGATCTAAAGTTACTTTCTCTCTGTAGATATATTTTTAACATTTACTAATGCGCAGGGCACCTTGAATGCAGGGCCTAATTGGGCTTCATCGGTCCAATTGGCCGAAAATAAAGCAGGCTCTGTTACTACTACTATTTTCTATACAAATATCATGAAAAACACAGCAGAAAATAAATGGTGATCAGCTGACATTATCCAGTAAGAGAGCTTCTACTTCAATTTATTATACATTTTGCTAGCCAATACGTTCGAGCGGAACATATAGTAAAACCGGCTAGTATTGAGTGAATAACGGATATATTCCATCCCCAAAAATTAAATAAATGAAACATATCCATTATTCACTCGACAGAAGCAATTACTCTCTATCGATAAACAGCATACCTTTATTTTATATCCATGAACTATTTCCAAAGTTGTGTGGCAAGGGCACAACCCAAAGGATATATGCTATCTTTAAACAATTTACTGATAAAAAAAATGATTTTTTAAAAAGTTTGATGAAAGTTTTAGACTTGGCTGACTTCTATAGTTTCAAATGTAGTCGTCACCGTCCAATTCATATACAGTTTTGCTAGCTGTTACAAAAATACACCATAATAGCAAGCGAAAGTTTTAAATTTATTTTCATCAGTACGTGTACTGATCGCAGCCGTTTCAGGCATCCTGAAATACAGATTCGTTTAATGCAGTCAAAACTGCAAAGAAATACAAGAAAACTGAATTATTCGACCGTTAATTTATCTATGATTTACCTGTTACCAAGTGAAGCTGGGCAGGATTGGGTCAGAACCTATATCAATTAGACAACTCTGTCGTAGATGACGAAGAATACAAAACCATACTTAAAGTACTGTTAGAAACCTTTTTAAATAGGGAATATTACAACCTAATGGAAGAGTTGTGGAAGGGAATTAAGAAGAAAATTAAATAAATGAACAAAACATATTGTCAAGTCAAACAAAACATAAGACGGGGAAGACAAAGTGAGTGCAATACAATGATAAATATTTAAATACAAAAAGAAGAGGATAAAATAAAAGTGATGAAAGTACGCAGCTTTATAAGATTACAAATTAACTGGCACAAAATAATGGCAGGAGAATTCTCCAATTTACATATTAAAGCAAGAAGGATGCAAATCATGGAAGAAATAAGAAAAGGAAATAGCAGGCATATGGAAAAACTAAAAAGATAACGTTACCATAACTAAACCAACACACATAATGGAAGAAATATACAGCTTTTAAAATGAACTAAACGCTACACAAATATATCACGGGGGCGGGGGTGATAGAAGAATACGCTGGGAATATAGAATTGTCGCAAATCCCACAGGACTCTATCCCTCTATGCGAAAAACTTATAATATCAAATGAAATAATTGCAGCATTCAAGCAACTCCATAAAGGAAAATCAATTGTTGGTTGTGGCTTAACGACATATTTATATATTACCTTACAATATCTCTTAATTCCAATATTAAAGATACGATATGTTAATATTCTATTAAATAATGAAATGACGTCCACGATGAAAGAAGGAGTAGAAACACTTATGTATAAGGGGAAAGGAGATGTAAAAGACATAACGAGTTGGATATCAATATCGTTTTTAAATACAGATTATAAAATACATAGTAAGATCCTTTCTAACAGAATTAAAACGTGTCGGAAACATAATTAACCTTATATTCATAACAAAATTATAACCTTAAAAACAGCGATTGATTTTTTGGAAACTAAAGAGAGGAGGGGCCTTGATCTTATATACCAAGAAAAGGCTTTTGACAGAATATAGTATAGTTACATAGATATAGTTTCTTTTATATGCACGATGAAATTTAATATAGAACGTTCCGCGAGACAGGATTGTTCCTTATCGATATTATTTGTAATAGCAATAGAAGCCCTCCGAATAAAAATACATAACAATAAAAATATAAAGGAAATTTAACTCCCAAACTTCAAAAAGCAACTATTAATGGTACAACATGTTCGTGACTAATATAAATTTTACATCCGATGCCTACACCTTCAAACATTTAGAAATGGAATTTAAGGACTTCTGGAAAACAATAGAATCTAAAATTAATCATGCAAAACAAATGAAATTCTGTTAATAAGTTACTGGCGGGAGAACAACCCTGGACTCGAACCAGAACTTGTAACGACACGTGTAATAGGTTTAGGAGTGACTTGTGTGTATGTGCGGGGCGGAGGGGGGGGGGGGGCTATTAGAGTATACAAATTCAACACAATTGAGAAAAACTACGAACAAACTTACAAATGCAGGCACATGCAAATTTGAATATAATGGATCGAATGCAGGTCGCTCAGACATATGTATATTAACATATGGTATATGTTTAACTAGGTAGATTTAAAGGACAGCATGATAGATACCTTTGACAAAGAAATAATCCAGTTCATATAGGGATGGACGTTACATTACCTCCACAGCGAAACTCATAAAGTAATGATGGAGGGATGACTAAATAATCCAACATCTTAGACATTATAAATTAGAAAATATTTCAAAAAGATTTTTTTATATTAAAACTAGAAAAAAGGGAGTCTGTGCAAAAATATACATTTCGTTGTGTATACGTTGAAATAAATGCATGGGATATACAGAAACAAGAAACAATAATAAAACCAAATTAATAGAACCAACAACAAAAATGAGATATATAAAAACTATAGTTCTTAAATATATAGTCAGATCAAGAAAATATGGACTGAAGAAAAATATTTGTTTGGCTAACTGGAGATGTATCATTTAGAAGATATTTTAAAAAAATTACCCGTATATCACTTTTTGTAAAACAAAGTTTATACGCCATAAAGTCATTCGATATTGAACTGAAAAACACATAAAGAGAGAAAGAAATTAACTGCAAAAATAAAAACTAAGCATCGTACCATTCAGACAGAAAGCGTACTATACACAACAGATAAAAATAGCAAAGAGCTATACAAAGAAATAATAAATTGCATTACAGATGTCTTGATCAGATGTGACAGAACATCTTTTCCGAATTGAAAGAAAGAAAAAAAAACAACAACAACGCGGCATTGTAGAAAACCTGGTATATCTTATACATACAAAAAACATCTTTGTCTTTCTATATGTTCCGGCTGCCAAACAAGAGGTCACGAGTTTGAAACTCGTAGCGGCATTCGCAATATGTTTTTTTTGATTACTTTTTATATTTATCTTCAAACTTCTTTTAAACTCTCTCCCCCAGTTTTTTTAATTTATTTATTTCATTTTTAATTCCCGTCCTAGGACGGGCAATCAAAATAGTCATATAAAAACACTCACATTTGTCTTACTGTGAAATCCAGGCTGCCAGACAAGAGGTCGCGAGTTCGAAACGAGTGGCGGCATCACAATTCTTTCAAAACTTTATCTGTACTTGTATGCTTAAACTTTTTTTTTAGAGTCGCTGATCCGAAAATAATTTACGTTTTTTTTATTCCCGTCCAAGGACGGGCAATTGACCTAGTAAATTAGAAATTGGCCGAAACACAGAAGGGTGGGGGAATGATGGTAGGGGTTGGTGCATTTCCAGAAAGGGCAGTCAGACATACCTCTTGCAGTAGAAGAGAGGAGCTCTAAGATATGAACTGCACGGCTTCCCCGCCAGGAATGGGAGGAAAGAAACATACCGAAAAACAATTTAACAAATAGAAAAGGAAAATCAGTGGCTCAGGTAGCCGAGTGGTCTATGATGCTCGCCTTTAAAATCACAAAATATTCTCATCTCGCTCGCTTCGGGTGACTCTAATTTCGGGCTAGAATTTAAGAAAACATATCCATCGTTAAGTCCGCCAACGCGTCGAATCAGATAAACAATCACAACAACAACAACAAAACAAACAAATAAACAAATACTTTAACATGCGTTAATGCTCGGGGTTCCATTCCTAATTGACTCTTGCATTATGTATGAGAGAAACTTTGTTACGTCAAAATACCATAACACTCAGACGTGGTCTCCGATTTGTAACTTTAAAGAAATATAGAAATGGTATGAAGGGTTATCAGCAGAGTTTAGACATCAATGGAGGTAACCTCATTGTGTGTAAATTCCTAATTATCAACCATTCTGAAGTTACGAATGTTGTTGATTAACACAATTGGCCAACGTGTTTCTCATGTTATACACTACACCAATGTTAAATCTATGACCGAAATATAATGGGGAGGTCGGGGTGGGTGGGTGGATTATATGTTTTATGTAAACTTTACTACAAACAATCCAGTGGGTAAACTGGATGGACTTCCGTCAAAAGAGATTCAACTCAAACTCGGATAGAAGGTGATGGGGTTGGAAGGTTTTGTCTTGGGGGTGGGGGACTTGATTATAAAAATCGATTATACCTAAACTCAATCCCTACTTGTACCTAATCACATTTCACTACACCCCAACCAAACCGGAGCAGACAAACATGGCCATTTCACCAGTGTCAAATATATCAGGGTAAAACGTAATGAAATTATATGCAATGTTTGTCTTGATGTCTAGGTACTTCTATACAGAAATAATATCCATTGGATATGGTCACTAGGGAAGATATTTTGGAAATTATATTGTCACTACCATCCGAAGATAATAGTCGTATCGACATGTTTCTTTCTAACATGGCTGACATTAACAATACTTATGCATAGACTATTTCTTCGCTCATTGATCCTTATTTCCTCCATTAAGAGATTTTGCATCAGATATCGAGTTAGGTACATGTCAAAAAAGTTTCATAGTTACATAAAATAATAGTTTCATGTATATAAAATACACCAACAAAAAGACAACAACAAGTAAACACAAGGCGTTTCCCTTTATATATGTAGCTATCGGAGTGTACTTTTCAAACATACTCAGGGGCCCCGAGTGGTCTAAAGCGCTAACCATTATGGATCACTGCAATACCACCTCTATCTACGTGGGTTCGAGTCTCGGGTTCGGCCAATGTGGGTATGTGAGAAAGCTTGCCAGTAGCATCTCGTGGGTCGGTGATTCTTTCCAGGGTTCTCCCTTTACCATTAATCCTGGCCGCCATGTATAGCCTCTCCTGTGCTGAAAAATGGCGTTAAACCCTACAACAACAACAACAACAACAAACATATCCTGATGGTTTCTTTCATTTCGGCAATCGCTATGATGCAATACGACTATCTGCAAGTGACTCTAGATGCATTTCCCCAAGGATCCGAAAACTGAATCAATTCACTTCTTATATATGAACATTCAACTGAAGTTATTCGTATCATTTAAAATTGAATATATTATAGATGTATAACAACAACATATTGTTGCTCTTTTTATTGCTACTCGGATCAAAATTAAGAGTCATATTTTCAAAGTTAGCTGGCTTGTTAGGACTCATTGGCCTTAAAATAAGTAACAGAAAGAAGCAAAACCAACACAAGAACAACGCGCTAAATAGAATACTACCTTATCATTGGTCAACTGAAAATCAGTTATAAATAAATAAAGGACAGCATTTTATTTTAACCAATGAGGGGACAGTATTCCATTCAGCCGGATCTCACATATTAAGGGGGCGCGATCACGGCCATGTCGAGCAGTAGCGTGGTAAAATGATTTGACATTCCTTAATGGTATGATATTAAGTCAAACGTTTGATAGGGACTGCCTGAGCTAAATATAGGTATCAAGTTTATTAAGCTACGCAAAGCATAGCTTGAAATATTAGCACTTAGGTGGCGCGAGCAAGGAGACAAGTGTCCTCACTTGTAGTTATTATATAGTACATGTATGACAGGTCAGTTGTAAGCAACGATACGAGCCCCTGTGGTGAAAACGAAATGTCCGGTTGCAACGATATTTTTGTCATCTTCATGAGCATGAAATGCTTTATATATGCCGTGCCCAACGAATCAGGTGCTAGTCCCTAAGTCAAGTCTATATAAATACTAAATTTACATCAAAAGTATATTGTCACTTTCTTTCGCAAAAACTTTACATTTCAGAATTAATTATGGGCCATTAAAACTAATATACTCCATGTTATGGTCACTCATTTCTAGATTGGTCCATAGTTGTGCATATTATTAGTACCGCGAATCCAAGATACATGTATACCGGCTATATAACATAATGTCAATTGGTAGAAATTGAATTTAAGTTTTGATAGTGACTGTAAAGTATAGATTCAGTTTGGATCTAAATAGGTTTTACATGAACAAGAAAACGTCTTAGCACTATCTAAAAGCAGCCTTATGACTTTACTTTTAATTTGATGTAAACAATAATTTCGTATCTCTTGTAGTGAAAAGTGATAGGTTCGCAGATAAGGATGTGTGTGTGTGTGATTTGGATTTATAACGTAGATTTAACAATTATTCAGTCATATCGCTACGATGTGTGGTGGTTTACAGTAGTGTCTAGTACTGAGGAATCGTAAGGTAGACATGTAGCATGATGTCCCACCCAGTCACATTATCCTGACACTAGGCCGACCAGTCCTAACACTATCCTCGTAATGATTAGGGTATAGCGAGGCAGCCGTTTGTACCATTTTTGTCTTTGATATGACTCGGCCGGGGTTCGAGCCCGCGATCTCTAGCATCCCAGGCGGACGCTCTAACCACTAGGCCACCGGAGCGGTCGCAGAGTAGGATGTACAAAACTGAGTCTTATAAGCTCGTTCTTCGTGTATCATGATACGTTCGGTGCTAGATCATAATGTCGGGTTTGCTTCATTACAGAAACAACTGGGGGCCCCGAGTGACCGAGTGGCCTACAGCGCTCTTCGTTACGGATCACTGCCATCTCACCTCTGTCTGCGTAGGTTCGAGTCTCGCATTCAGCCAATGTGGGTATGTGAGAAAGCTTGCCAGTAGCTTCTCGTGGGTCGGTGGTTCTTTCCGGGGTTTTCCTGGGTTTTTCTTCCACCATTAATACTGGCCGCTATGTATAGCCTATCGTGTGCTGAAAAATGGCGCTAAACCCTACAACAACAACAACAAAAAGAACTAACTTTATTTGAAAAAAACGTGTCCCCACTATCTTTCTTAATCGGGTTTTCGGAGGATTCGGCAGTTGTGGTTAATATGGGGGGGGGGGAGGGGATAAAGATGAGTTTGTACCTATCGGTACGTGCGCATGATATCATATATGTATATTGTCTTGATTTATTCTCTGGTTCTTTTAGGCTTCATTAAGTTATGGAAGGGTATATTTTCTTTGCTTTTAGACCTTTGTAGACAAATACTAATTTATTTTTCAGTCTACGTATTTACAATGGTTTCCAAGACAACTTATCCAATATCGAGGTCATACTTCCTGGCATATAGTCATAATTTGATGTGACAAACATGGCTGCTCGTTTTCCGAACTCTTTTCAATTTCATCTTCTAAACCCTGGGAATTGGGGTCCCGTACTGTATAAGCGTATTCTAAAATAAGTCTTACTAAACCTTTGTTAGCGAGTTATTTCGCATTTTATTGGCAAGATGACAAGATACGATACGTTTTACTGGCTTAAAGTTCGAGTTAAAGTTGAAGGTTCTATTTCAGATCACATGTACTTGTGAGCTTTAAATATTTTGTTTGATTGAGGTTTTCTAACATAGTAAGTAGTGAAGGGGGATACTATAGCGACAATGGGAATTAGCATTACAGCCCCCCCACCCCCCGGGAACATATAGCGACAAGGGAAATTTAACATGGAGAAAAATCGTGGGAACATATAGCGACAAGGGAAATTAACATGGAGAAAAATCGTGGGACTGTTGAGCGTCAAGGGGAATTGAACATGGGAATAGGGGACTGTATAGCGTCAAAGGAATTTAAACAGGGTGGGACTGTATAGCGTCAAGGGAAATTGAACATGGGATTTTTTTTAAAAAAAAAAAATAAAAAAGGGGTAGGCAATTGAAAGGCTATCTCTTTTCGAGAAATATGGGGGCCCTGAAAAGGCCTTTGGGTTTATGTTAATGTATTCATTAACATAAAGGGCACCGCATTGGTCTTCTTCTTGTCCTTAGGCTGCGTCTCACTGTTGGCCCGTAAATTAGCACTCTTTTGAGGCATCCTTGTTTTTCAACGTAGATCCTACGTATCCACAGACTGGTGTTTGTCCTGTGGACAACGGTCCACTTGGATCGGACATACATGAGCATGTCCGTCCTAAACATCATGGAAGACACAAGCGTAGAAGATTGCACATCGGTCCACATCTTAAAGCGACGAGAACAGGTGAATCAATGCACTGAACTGCGCTTATTTATAGGTAGAGGTAGGATTGAAACGGATTGAGTTCATTCACCAATCCGAACACGCGTTACAAAATTCAGTCAGTCCGCATCCAATCCGAAGAGAGCAGTCTGTGACGTCAGTTGGTCTATATAGATTCGCTAGCGCTTGTGTGCAGTCAATATATGCGACAGTGATTCAACATGACGGAAATTCAGAAAACGATCCATTGGGGTGCACCAACAGGGGAGACTGCCCAAGGGAACCCGGACTTACTTTCAGAAGAGGTGAATTGGGATTTTGTGGATTTTCTCTCCTCGCAAGAATTTGTTCCGGAACCTGCGTTACCTTCTTCATTACCGCAAGTGGAGAATTTTAGACAGAGACAGAAAGAATAATTGGAGAAATTTATACAACGACAAAAGGAAGCGGAACAAGCTTTTCTCCTACAGCAACAGCAGCAAGAAGAAGAGGTAAGAAAAAAAAACTACAGCAAGAAGAAGTAGCAGCAAAGAAACAAGAGGGTGAACATCAAACGGTCACGGTACTGTTGGACATTTTAGCGGAGTTAAGAAGTCTGAAACAAATGTATCAGACTTCTTTATTACGACCGAAGAGAATACGACCTTCCCGAGCTAAACACGTCAACCCTGTGACTAAGCCTACCGTACCACCCTTAGTGATTTCAACCCAATCATCATCATCAACATTACGCAGTCCAGAAGTAGGCCTTGGCCGTGGCAAAGGCTTAAGGCAGTTAAAGTTGATTGCTTAAACTCACCCCTACACCAAAATAAAAAGGCCCTTTTCTCGAAAAGAAATACAATTTCAATTTGCCAATAACTCAAAAAAAAACAAAACAAAAAAAAAACCAACCCATTTTACCCCCATATTACGTGTCTGTGTATGAGTGCGTGAGTTTACGTTCTTATTTTAAAATCATAACTCAAAGACACTTACCTTATATCATTAATTTATTCTTTTCTCTATTTGTTACAATCCAATTCACAATTCACAAGACAACACTTTAATAAAAAGTTCATTGACTTCTTCTTTCTGCTTGTTTAGTCTCTCTGTTTTTTGAATTTCTTCACCGTCTTTTCATCATTTTCTTCCCTTCTTCTTTTCTTCTCCTGTTTCTTTGCCTCTTGTAAATAGAATTGTCTTCTTTCTTCCTCTTCTTCCTCTGAAGAATCCCTCTCTTCCTCTGAAGAATCCCTCTCTTCTTCTTCTGAAGAATTCCTCTTTTCTTCTGACTCCTCTTGTTTCTTTTTTGGGCAATCTGGAGACCAATGTCCTTTTTCTTTACAATAATAACAGGTATCTTGACTTTTGTCTTTTTTAGCCCCTGTTTTTGTTCTTTTTTGACGGTCTGGACACTCTGAAGACCAATGCCCTTTCTTCTGACAGATATAGCAAGTATCTTGACTTTTATTTCGAAAGGAAGGAGAGTAGTCCGTGGGCTGGTCTGAAGAGAATTTTCTAATGACCCCTCGCAAAGCTCTGACGAAACGTTCGATTTGGTTAGTCTCTTCCATCGTTGTGCTCGGCTTGAGAGTGAAATGAATAGTGAAAGGACAAGACACACACCCTTTTTATATACGCTGGTCTGTCATGACTATAAATTAGTCTATGGTGTTTAAACTTGAGTCATTTGACGCTTTGCACGCAAGATGAAACGATCATATTCATTTGAGAAGAAAGAAGAAGAAAGTAAGAGGCAGAAACGTGATCTTTCGCCTCGTACCAGAGCTGAAATCTTGGCACAAATTCATGCCAGTGATTTTGAAGAGGACATGAGTGAACCAGAATTTGAAACCTCTAAACCAAGTTGGCCACCCTTAGTCAACCCTGAAAAATACTATTCCATTCGAGAGACGGAAAAGCGTTCCTCTAGAAAATTTAGAACCACGGCTTACAAATACATGGTGAAGTTTAAAGATTTCAAGGCTGAAGTGCCGTTAGAGAAAGCAGAAGTGTTTATCACTGGGGTGTGGGATTCTTTGCTCACTGCACTCAAGCGACAATGTCAACCCAAAGAAGACGATCGCTTGAGACTTTCCATACAACACGACGGTTTGAAATCCCCTGTTTGGATCGAGTTTAGCACCCCTGCAGAATTGACAGCTTCCAAAGTCATGGACAAGATTCAACACGTGCAACAATCTAATGACCAGTTTGACATCACCGATGGAAAAGCCACATTGGACATGACCCACGTCTCTCCTCCTCAAGGGACTGGACGCAAAAAGATGTTATTGGTGGACGAGCTTCGCAGCATTAAGCGTAGCCTTGTCCAAATTCACAATCCTCAAGACCAGATGTGTTTAGCTCGAGCCATCGTGGTGGGACGAACCTATGCCAACAAGAACGACACGGTAGAATGGAAAAGAACCTGGAAAACTATTCAACGATCCGGTCGAGCCAAACAATGAAACGAAGCATAACTCCTGTTGCAACAAGCTGGCCTGTCCCAAGACACACCCTGTGGCATTCCTGAGATGCAAAAATAGCAGGATGCCCTAGCTCCACGATACACCTTGAAAGTGCACCCTCAAGAAATGCGCCGGCCTCTGTTGTTTCGAGGGCAAGGTTTTAAGGACGGAAAATACATTCATGTTTATTATCACGATGACCATTTCGATACCATTACCAGTATTACCGGATTCCTGCGATACGGTTATTACTGTGAGAAATGTGACCATGGTTATAATAATCGAGAGCAACACAAGCATTGTGGATGGAAATGCTCAGGATGTTTGGCCTCTCCACCCTGTCTGGGCGAAGAACCAGTGCCTTGTTCAACTTGTCTGCGCACGTTTGTCAGCCCTACCTGTTACCAACAACATCTGAAAACGCAAGGTTCACAGAAGAAATGTGCTTGTCAACTCCTGAGATTGTGCCCTACGTGTGAACAAGTCATACGTACCAATAATACCAAGGCACACGTATGTTCAGGAAAGAAAAAATGTCACATTTGTCACCACATCGTGGACTTGGAACACCAATGCTACGTGCAAAAATACCAACCCCCACCAGAGAAAGAGGATGGTCACAAGAAGAAAGGCAATTTCATCTTTCTCGATTTCGAATGCATGCAAGAGACCGGCATTCACATTCCTAATTTCTGCGTGGCTCATCGAGCGTGCGAGAAGTACATTCAAGAACCTATCTTCAGTCATTGCCCTCACTGCAGCAAGATTCCTGGAGGGCGTGAAAAAATCTTTCGGGGACCGAACACGTTAGACGATTTTGCCCAATGGGTTTTAGACCCCATCGACAAGACGTGGAGCCAAGAGGACATCGAACGTTACGGAGATTGTCATCGTCATGCCACGGTGATGGCTCACAATTTTTCCGGATACGATGGACAGTTTCTTCTCAGATACTATACGGAACAAGGCACCGAACGTCCTAAAGTGACTTTGAACGGAGCCAAAATCATTTTCATGCAAGTGGGACAAGTACAGTTTAAAGATTCGATGAGCTATCTGGCCATGCCTTTGAGTCGAATGCCTAAAACGTTTTGAATGACAGAAATGGCTAAAGGGTACTTTCAACACTCTTTCAATACGGAAGCCAATCAACATGCCGTTCTACCTACCCCATTTACCTGAGGCTCACTATTACGACCCCGACAACATGCGTACCGAACAACGAGAAGCTTTCTACGCTTGGTACCAGGCTCACGCCTCGGACCCTTTCGACTTTCAGGAAGAAATGCTAAAGTATTGTCGTTTCGACGTGGACATTTTACGACGTTGCTGTGGAAAATTTCGAGAACTGTTCATGGAACACGGAGGGGTCGATCCTTTGAAAGAAGCTTGCACCATTGCCAATGCGTGTTCCTTAGTGTATCGACAACGATTCATGCCTGAAAACACCGTTGCTGTCATCAGCCCTCAAACGACCAATTATGTCAAGCGTCAATACTCGGTCAAAGCCCTACGTTGGTTACATTACTTGTGCGACCAGGAAGACAAGTGGATTCAGCATGCCCGCAACGGAGGGGGTGAAAAGACCATCGGAACGTAGTCGGTCGATGGTTGGGACTTAGAAAACCCCAAGATCGTGTACGAGTTTAACGGTTGCTTATTTCACGGATGTCCCGTCTGTTACCCTGACCGTGGCATTAAATATCAGTTTTTGCAACGAACCATGGAAGACTTGTACCAGGACACTTGTCAGCGGCGCCTAAAGTTAGAACAGCAAGGATACCAAGTGGTGGAAATGTGGGAACACGAGTACGATCACCGTATGAAAACCGATCCCGAGTTTAAACGCCTCGTGGAAAGTTACCAGTTCATGGACCCGCTGAACCCGAAGGATAGTTTGTACGGAGGAAGGACCAATGCCACCTGTTTGCTGTACCAAGCCGACGAAGAGAAAGGAGAAGAAATCAAATACTTGGACGTGTGTTCGCTGTATCCCTACGTATGCAAATATTGTCGCTTTCCTGTAGGGCACCCACAATTGCTGACGGAACACATCGACCTGAAAAACATTCGACAATACGAAGGCTTGATCAAGTGCAAAGTTTTACCTCCCACGAACCTATACCATCCCGTCTTACCTCACCATTGTCAAGGCAAACTGATGTTTCCCTTGTGCCGTACTTGTGCCGAAACGTGCAACCAAGACCAGCCTTGCCAACACACCCAGGAAGAACGTGCCTTGACGGGAACCTGGGTTAGCGTAGAATTGTTCAAAACTCTGGGCATGGGATACCAACTGTTAGAAGTGTACGAAATTTGCCACTTTCCCCAGACACAACAGTACCACAAGGGTGATCCCAGTCAGAAAGGCATTTTCGCCGACTACGTGGATGCCTTTTTGAAACTGAAGCAAGAAGCCAGCGGCTATCCTTCCTGGTGTCACACTCCCGAAGACCAAATACAATTCAAAGAGAAATACTACGAACAAGAAGACATCTCTTTAGACCACATCGAGAAAAACGAAGGCAGGCGATCGTTTGCCAAAGTGATGTTAAATTGCTTGTGGGGTAAAATGGCACAACGACCGTGTTTACCCAAGACGGAATATTTGACAGAACCTTCCCGCTACTTCCAGATGATTCACGACAAAACCAAATACATGAAACACGTGGACGTCGTTCGAGAGGATTTGATTTTGGTCAATTACGAAGAAGATCTGGACTTTGTACAAGACGACCCTTTTAGAAATGTCATCATTGCGGCTTACGTGACAGCCCATGCTCGCTTAAAATTGTACGAAGCTTTAGAATTGTTAGGGGAACGCGTCCTGTACTTTGACACGGACAGTTGCATTTACATCCATCACCCGATTCAACATCACCCTGACATCGAAGGAGACCGTTTAGGAGCCTGGACAGACGAGCATCCCGACGACAAGATTCTAAGTTTCGTCAGTGGCGGCCCCAAAAATTACGGCTACGAATACCGTGACAAACAAGGAGAAGTGCACACGACGTGCAAAGTGAAAGGACTGACTCTGAATTATCGTACCAGTCGAGTGGTCAACTTTGGGGTATTGAACGAAGCCTTGCAATCGGGAGAGGATGGACACTTTAAAGTGACCACCTATCAACCGAACAAGATTGTACGTTTACCTACTCACCACATCGTCAGTCGGCCCTTGGAAAAAGTCTATCAAATCGTGTACCAGAAGCGAGTGCGACTTCCCAATCATTTCACCTTACCGTATGGATACGTTGGTATAAAACATTGGTTGTAAGAGGATAGTTACCCCACCAGAAAGATGACTTCGCCACAGCAAGAATCGAGTGAGAAACCCGATGAGAACTCCAATTTCAAACCCTACCATTTTCCAGTCTTCTTACCTGACTATTGTGATTGTGCCCGTCGATTGGACACGTTTCAGAAATGGCCTACGGATAGGGAAGGATTACCTTCTTCGCATGTTTTAGCTAGAACAGGATTTGTCTACTTGGGACCTGAGTCAGGATTGGGATACGAGGTACAGTGTTTCGCTTGCGGACTGAAGTTACGAATGGATCTATGTATCTATAAAGATTCAGCTATTCTGGAACATACTCGATGGTCTCCGCACTGCCCTTACCTTTCTATGGCCTTTCCACCCATCACACTACGGTACAATGTTGACGGTACCTTAGAGACGGTACCTTCCAGAACAAGACATAAAAAACATAAAAAAGGAAAGATGTACAAGCTTGAGACTGCATTGCGTCTAGTATAAAAAGGGGCTATGGTCAAGATCGATAGTTCATTGTGACTACCAAGACCGAGCGAACAAGATGAATACTTTCAGAGAAACACAGAACAAGTTGTTTAGAAAGGCACAATTCAAGTGTGAGACTTCGGAAGTGGAATGCGATTGTGAGCCTTGCGAAGGCTACGATTCTGTACCTTGTGACCTCAGCGATGGCGTAAAGCATCATGGGAACTTTAGTGTCCCTACCCCTATCATGGAAAGTGATGCTGTGCGTGTCAAACCTGTGGGATGCGAAAGTGATGCCGCTCGTCCTCTTGGACATTTTACTGAGTTTCGTTTTAAAAGGGAATGTCGACCTTCACGTTTACCTCCCTACGGATGTCATCCAGCCCTGAGCAAACTCCTGTTCATGTCACCCAACCCTCATCGAAACGAACCTGTGAAAGACGAATATTCGTTTCCTGTGCGTTTGTCGGAATACTGCGACTTTGAAAATCGTCTTCAATCGTTCAAAGGAAAATGGCCTAAGTATCTGGGAGGACCGACCCCCGAAGAATTAGCCAGAGCCGGATTTTTCTACTTGGGCGAAGGAGATAAAGTCAAGTGCTTCAGTTGCGGTGTGTCACTTCACCACTGGGAACCGCAAGATTCGGCCTACATAGAACATGCTCGATGGTCACCGAATTGTCATTACTTACCCTTAGTGGGACCGAGACATTGAAGTAAATTCTTACCATAATCTGTTGATGGATACTTTACAAGAGAACATTCGTGCTTTGCCTGTGGAGTTGAGAGAACGCATTTACCGAGAGCTGGTTAAAATACAAGCGAAACGTAAAGAACAATTGCATCCGTTACGTCACCGGTGTTTGAACCACTGATACCTGAAGGCTATACAAGGATTGATTCAGTTGAAAGTGGTCCATCGGACAGACATTGATCAACGATCCTCTAGTTTTAAAAAGGATTGGTTTGGTATGGGCGATTCTATCTACATCATTGTAAACGTACTGCATCGAATTCCAGAGGAAGAGTTAACGAATTACCAACATCTTGAACACAATGTCAACTTAGTGAAAGAGGAAACTTCTGAACGAATTGTAATGTGCAAATTAGTGACTGAACGATTTAAATTCGACACTGAAGTAAAACCATGTTTGTGCAAACAGTACATTTCTTGTGTCAGACCAAAGAGGATTTAGTATGACCTATTCATGGATACTTTGCTAGAGAACATTCGTGCTTTGCCTGTGGAGTTGAGAGAACGCATTTACCGAGAACTGATCAAAATACAAGTGAAACGCAAACGCAAAGTGATTCATCCGTTTTTAAATTATGCTTTGTTCCAAAGTACAAGAAGACTGATTATGAGTGGATATTACATTAGGCACAAAGTTAAACGAGGCTATTGGCCACCACCCATCGATTCCAAAAACAGTGGATATACTTATGGATACTTTACAAGAGAACATTCGTGCTTTGCCTGAGGAGTTGAGAGAAAGGATTTACCGAGAGCTGGTGAAAATGCAAGTCAAACGTAAAGAACAATTGCATCCGTTACGTCACCAGATCTTTAACCACTGGTACCTGAATGGTATAAGAGGACTGATTCGTCAGAAATTTTTTCAGTGGTCAGACCTTGTTGAACACTTTCAGTTTGTGAATGATGATGGACCAGACGTTCGTAATTTTGGTTACTTCGAGATTCACTTACTGCAACGTATTGAGGAAGACGAGTTAAAGGATTACCAACATTTGTTACATGGAATCTGCTTAGAAAAAGACGAAACATCTAGACAGCTCTGACGTTTCAGTTACAGTATGTAACATTTAAATTCCCTACTGGAGAACGAACATGTTTGGTTAGAAATTACCTTTATTGCTTCCGAAACAAAGACACTATAAAATCAAGTTGCCATGCCACGGATTATGTCACATATCATTGAACAGATTCCGTGGAAGGTACTCAATGATCATATTCAAACCGTGGATCATTACCATCAATTATTACAAGAATTTTATCCATTCAATTTGGGACGACAAGTGGTGTGTGTCGTAGTGACTTGTTTTCTGGGATTTCGTTTACCAGCCGATTCTTTGTGGACTCTTTACGATCAGTACTTACCACCTCAATGGCCTTAAATGGTCACGAAAAACTCCTTTTGCTCAAAGCCTTGCGGTTTCATCTGGATACTTCTCGACCTCAACGGGAAAAAAAGATTTGTCAATTTTTAGCTACCCAAGACGTGTATGACGATGTGTGTGTAGCTTGTGACTTACATCCCCATTGGACAGATGTCCGTGCCTGGAAAGAATGGGGTTTTGAGGCTTGGACCCAAGAAGTGGCCCAGTATGCACGAGAGTTGTTCAAGGAAAAAAGTTACTTTTCAACCCGTGTTAGTGACGGTGCCAGAAGAACCCGTTACCCAGGACGGGACTGTCGTGGACAGGCCTGAAAGACCCTTTCGGAAGGACACTTGTGTGACCTTACCCACTACTATAGAACTGGTTAGAACATTACCCAAAACATGTTGTTGTTGTACAGACACTTGTTTTTATTCCACGTTAATGGTTATCATGTGCCTTTTATTCTTGTACTTAAGCCTTTGGCTTTTATGTATTTTTGTCTTTCGTATTCATGTTTGAAAAAGAAAACATGCAATAAACGTGTTCTGAAAAAGTATATAAACTCTCGTCTTGTTTGTTTTCGTGTCACAAGTGACATTTCTCACACAATGGCTACCTCTGCTGTCTCTGCTCCCTCTTCCTCTACTGTCAAAGTCATCGACGAACACTTAGATCGTGCCAGTTGGGAGGCTTTGTATCTTCGCCATCCCTTTAACATGCTCATTGCTGGACCTAGCGGTTCAGGCAAAACCGAATTCGTCAAACGTTTGATCGAATATAAACATCATTTGATCGATCGGCCACCTCAACGGATCGTGTGGTGTTACAATGAGTGGCAATCGGCGTACAACCTCTTGCGAGAAAGTCAAGGCGATTCCATCGTGTTTGTGGAAGGCATTCCTTAAGAAGACGACATCATCGTCTCTGACTCCCGTCAAACCCATTTGGTCATTTTCGACGACATGTTAGGAGAAGACGAAGAAGAAATTAAATTGTGGTTCACGCGCAAAGGGCATCACCGTAATGCCAGTGTCATTTACATCACCCAAAATTTGTTTCAACAAAGTAAAGCCCATCGCACCATCAGTCTCAATGCGCATTACGTGGTCTTGTTTAAAAGCCCTCGAGATAAATCGCAAGTGCAAGTCTTAGCCAAACAGTTAGGAACGCCTTGGCTGACTCAGGCGTACGACGATGCCACTCAAACACCACACGCCTATTTACTCGTCGATTTGAAACCTACGACTCCCGAGGATTTGCGATTTCGTACCCACTTGTTTCACCACTGGTGCCAAGACGGAGGGCCTGTCCTGTACACGTCTCCGTCCTCGACTTCATTTCACTCCCCATAAAAAAAAAATCTATAAAAACCTCAGACCCTTTTTCGTCTGTCTCACACAGTGTGAACATGACGTCCCTTCAGTCGCATCTTCCCGTCAAATTGATTCGTGCCTTGTATGGCATCAGTCGAGAAAAAAATCAACAAATACGAACCCGTGTCTTAGAAGCTAGTCTCAAAGAAGTCTTACGATGGTTCACGGTGACGGCACTTCAAATACTCCAAGGAATCATTCAGATTCCTCATCAAACCAAACGCTTTTTCGATCGAAACAAAGTCGCTTTGGTCCAACTGGCCGATCCCCGCATCGACACTCAAACAAAAAAACAAATCATTTTGAAACCTGGAGGGAGCGGTACTCTAGGAGGGGTCATCATTCGCTCTCTCTTAAGATGGGATCCTAATGCCCCCAAAGTTATCCCCAAGACAAAAGTCCAACGAAGCCCCAAGAAGAAAAAGAAAAAGACCAGGTCCCCAAGGAGAACTTCTCCAGTGGCAGGACCCTCCTCTGACCAGACACCAGCACCCCGGAAAAAGAAAAGAAGCCCCCAGAAAAAGAAACAGAGAAAAAGTCCCCAGAAAAAGAAAAGTCCACAGAAGAAAACTAGTCACAAGAGAGGCACTTCGGCCAGGACACAACCTTACACTCGCAAACCACGACCTGCCACAGCGGTGACTGCGTCTCCGGCAGCCTCACGTTTATCCACTTCTCCGTTAATGACACCAAGAACTGAAGAGTACTTGGAGACGTTGATTACACCAAGAACTTCTCCGTTGATGACCCCAAAAAGAACTTCCCCAGTGGCAGGACCCTCCAATTTAGTGGCAGTGGCTGCTGCTCACAAAGTACCTTCTCCCAAAATCAAAGTTCAAGAAAGATCGGGCATGTTACAAAGTTTACTGGATTTGTCCAAGCAAGAACTGGCTCGATTTAGTCCGTTACGTACCCCTGCACGACGTGTCATGCCTGTCCTCAAACTGATACGACGTAAAGACAATCAGTGGCGACGCGTTCCAGTATAAAAAAGGCCTGTGACCAAGTCGGGGGTATCAGTGTTTTTTGGTGCTCCTGAAGACTCAAAGATGTCACCCTCCAGAAAACCCCAAGGAAAGAAAAGAAAAGGACTACCCCCACGTTTAGTCAAACATGGGGACATGTTATCTGTCCTGTCCAAAGCTTCTTCACCTCTACGAAAAAAACTCATTCAATCAGCCTCCAAAGAGGTCATCGATACCGTGTGCGAATGTTGTTTGAACGTTTTGAAAGGCACGATCCCTTTGCCCAAACACCAGAAACAATGCTTAAGCAAACATCGTCACGTTCTTCGCCAAATGGTTCGAAAGAAAATTCCCATTCGTCAAAAGAAGAAGATGTTAGTCCAACGTGGAGGCATTTTGCCTCTCTTGTTAGGCCCCATACTGAAAGGACTCTTGGGAACCATGTTGGGAGGACTGGTGGGAGCAAGATGAAAAGGCCCTCGGAACTCCCAAGATCTCAGAATCGACCCCTGACAACCCCATGGAAGGACGAAAACTAGCTTTAGTGCCTTACAAACGATGGATGGAATACCATCGGTGGCAAGAACAACGCACTCCGCATTTACCTCCCAATCCCAATTTGAGCGAGATGTCCCAGTTACAACACGAATTGCAGTCTTTGATGGATCGCCAAGATTTGTCAGAAACAGAAAAATCGCAAAAGTACGGTCAACTCTTGCAACGACTGCAACTCTTTCACCAGAAAGCTTTAGACGAAACAGCTCTACCCACTCTGAAAGATTTTAAGACCTTGATGAAAAGTCCAGCACCATCACCAGTACCAGTACCAGTCCCACCGCTACCAGTGACCAAGACAGAAAAAGGAAAAGAAGAAGAAGAAGAAGGGTTTCAAACTCCACCAGAAAAAGTACGCAAGTTAACAACACCACCTACCTCCAGAATTGGATGGATTAAAAAGATGATGGCCACCCCTTCTTCATCACAAGAGAAAAAGAAAGTGAAGACAGAAGTGAAGACAGAAGTGAAACAAGAACCGATATCCCCCGCTCAGACATCCTCCTCCTCTTCAACACCTATTGCCGGTCGCACACGCAAAGCATTGCAATCCAAGAAAATACCCCAAGAGAAAAAGAGTAGCCTCTTCCAAGAGTGGGTGCCTTATTAACACACCAACCAACCAACACAAAAAATAAAAAAATGGAAAAAGTCTTAGCCAGCATTTACTACGATCCTTCGCATCCTGCAGGTTACGCAGGAGTTCAAAAATTGTATCGTGCTGCCAAAACTCGACTGAAATGTCTCCGTTTACCTCAAGTGCAACGATGGTTACAAGAACAAGCTACCTACACTTTACACAAACCCATTCGACGCAAGTCTGCCAGAAGTCGCACCCGAGTGGAAGGCATCGATCATCAATGGCAAGCCGATTTAGCCGATGTCTCTCATTTGGCCAGCTACAATCGTGGCTACCAATATTTGTTTTGTGTCATCGACGTCTTTTCCAAATTTGCCTGGGTCGTGCCCTTGACTTCCAAATCCAGCAGCGAGTTAGTGCGAGCCCTGCAACGGGTGTTGAAACAAAGCGGTCGTCACCCTCTTCGATGGCAAACGGACAAAGGCACCGAATTTCTGAACCAAGCTTTCCAAAAAGAATTAAAGAAACGTGACATTCATTTTTTTACCACCGAGAATCCCGAAACCAAAGCCAGCATCGTGGAACGTTTTCAACGCACTTTGAAAGAACGCATGTGGAAATATTTTACGCATCACCACACTCTGAAGTACATCGACATCTTACCGCACCTGGTGCAAGCGTACAACGAATCTTACCATCGAAGCATCGGACGTGCCCCGCAAGACGTGACCCCCGACAACGAAGTGCTGGTGTTTGAGCGTCTGTTTGGTACGTCCTCAACGAGGGCTGTCCCCAAGAAAAGTGGAGAGTTGATCGTAGGAGATTGGGTGCGCATTGGCAAAACCAAACGCACTTTCAACAAAGGTTACTTACCTAACTGGACGACCGAATTGTTTCGCGTCACTGGACGAGTGCATGGCCGTCATCCTGCCGTCTATAAATTGGAAGACATGAACGGAGAAGTGCTCAAAGGAACGTTTTATTTGCCCGAGTTACAACGTGTCACCAAAAAAGAAGACGACGTGTACGACATCGAAAGCATTCTCGAACGCAGAACACGTAAAGTGGGCAAACGACGTGTCAAAGAAGTCAAAGTACGTTGAAAAGGATATCCACCCAGTTTCGATTCTTGGATCGACACTTCGCAAGTCATCGACTATAAAAAGAAGTGACCATCATGCCCTTTCACACAGCAGACGCAGCTACGTCGACCACTCCTTCTTCACCTAGTTCTTCTGTGCAAGATTTACAAAAACAGCCCTTGTGGGTGTGGTGTGGAGAACGTGTGCCTAAAACGCAAATCGTCTTTTTCTGCCAAATCTTCGTGGTGTATTGTGTCATCGGGGCAGCCATTGCCAATTTGAGTTTGCAACAAGGAGACAAACAATTGTGGACCATTTTATTGAGCAGTTGCATCGGTTACCTGCTTCCCAATCCCTCCCTGAAATTCTCCTCGAACGGGAACCTTGTGTCCAGTGCCAGTGTCAGTCACCACTCCAACCGCAATCAGAACCCCATTTTGGGCTGAGACACGCCTCTGACGTCCAGTAATAACCCTTCGGACAGCCACAGAACTCTGGAATTATGAGTCACGAAAACCAATTTTACTTAACCTTACCCAGTGACAGTTCCATGGAGGTGTTTCCCAACAACACGTTGTGCTGTTACACGGCCAAATTACCTCAAACCATCCCATTAGATCACGAAGCCCATTGGGAAGTGGCTTTAGTAGAAATGATTCACCCGACCCAAGTCCTCAATGTCCTTGACAAACAAAATTTTTTTACGGTGGAAGTTCATGACGAGCCATTGCAACAGGAGTTGGATAAGAGAACAACCATATCTGACAAGAAAACCTTTAATGAGAACACTAAAACGTCCACCTACCACTTGTTCATTCTCCCAGGCTATTATTTTAGTGGTCATCATTTGGTCAGCGCCATAGCCTCCAGGTTTAATGGCGTGTTTGGGAAAGCTTTTGAGATTGTCAAGAACAAAAGTGTCACCATGGAATACCACAAAGTAGCTCGTCGCTTCTTGATGAAATTTGAGCGGAGTAAAATCCTGTCCATTGTATTTTGTCCTGAATTGTTTAACATGTTGGGCGGTGACATGGAGCTGAGGAAGAAAGTAGAAAAAGAAAAACTCGAATCAGCAGACATTTACGACAACGAGAGTTTTGCCAAGTATTTTCGTACCCCGGTAGAACTGAACCAAGGACTGAATTTGATATTCGTGTATTCCGATGTGGTGGAGTACAACGTGGTGGGACACACCTCCGTACCGTTACTGCGTGTCATTCCTTTCAAAGTGGACTCTGCCACGAGCGCTGACGAGGAAGGTGGAAACACTTACCACATCCACCGCGAATTTGTCCATCCTCACTATTTGCCGGTCAGCAAGTCGTATTTGGACACGGTCAACATTACTATAAAAGGAGATTTGGGACAAAATATTCCATTCACCAAAGGAAAAGTCACGGTGAAACTCCATTTTCGAAAACGGTTCTCTCACGACTCGTAAGTCATGTATCCAGTGTACCGAGGGGTTGCACGACAGCGAGGACACGGTTTAGGAGATATGTTAAAATCGGCCTTTCGTTCGGTGGCCCCGGTGTTGAAACCGATGGTGACACGCGGATTGCACGCCTTGAAAGATGCGGCACTGACGCAAGGCAAAGAATTTCTCCAAAATGTCATCATCGACAAACAAAACCCTAAAGAAGCCTTCATGAGGGCAGGCAAAAATGTCTTGCTGCAAACGGGCAAAGACATTTTGGGCCGACGAGACACACCTATAAATGCCCTGCACGCTACCGAATCAGGCATTCAGCAAGGACAATGCAGAAAGAGACGACGAAGAAGAAAACGCCCTTTCACCAGACTTCAAGCGAGAAAGGCCAAGAAAAGAAGAACCGTTCGAGACTTAGACGTTTTCGATTATTGAGAAAGAGAAAAAAATGATGCACCGAGAGTCATGTGCCTGTTCCAAGACGTAACTGGATCTGTTTGCCATGCCCCCCACCATGATGGCGATGCAAGAATCCCAGTGGGTGGAATTTCATCCGGTCTCCTCATTGACCGATTCCGCTCCCATCGAGTTTGAAATCAAAGGACAGCCCGAAGATTACATCGATCTGAATAGCAGTTACTTGTACCTGAAAGTCAAAGTTCTCGATAAGACTGGAGGTGAAATAGACGGTAACGAGAAAGTAGCTCCCGTCAACAATTTCATGCATTCCTTGTTCAGTGGAGTGGACTTGTACTTGAATAACAAACTAGTCAGTAGCAGCATGGATACTTACCCTTATCGAGCGTACCTGGAAAATCTCTTGACGTACGGAATAGACGCCAAGAACACTCACCTCAATGCCTGCGTGCTATGGGAACCTGACGAAGCGGGCGAATTTAATGAAACAGGTCTTGAACCTGACCCCAAATCAAAAACAACCACCAATGAGGGATTTGTAGAACGAAGAGACAGAATCAAGGGACCCAACAAAAGCTTAGAACTGATGGATCGTTTGCATTTGGACATGTGGTTGCAAGAGAAATATTTGCTAAACGGGGTGAATGTCCGCCTGAGACTGAATCGTAGCAGTGCCGCTTTCCATTTGTTGGCTGATACTGATGCTACTACTGGTGGCAATCCCAAAACCAAAATCGAGGAGGCCAGACTCTACGTACGCCGTGTGGAAGTGTTACCTAAAGTGGGAAACGACATCAGTCAGACGTTGAGCAGAACGACCGCCAAGTATCCCATACGACGCGTGGAAGTGAAAACTTTCACCATTCCCAAGGAACAGCGATCCATGATCGAAGATCATCTGTTCCAAGGACAGTTACCCAAACGTTTAATCCTTGGTATGGTCTTGAATACAGCCTTCAACGGAGACTTCGATGAAAATCCTTTCTACTTTCGACACTTTGGCGTGTCCAAGATCGAAGTCAGTCGCGATGGCAAGACCTTGTGTACCCGACCTTTTGAACCTGACTTTGAGAAGAAGAATTACTAGAAATCGTACTTGTCCCTGTACAAAGCCACCGGTCAGTTAGGAACCAACACCAGTCACGGCATTACGTACGACGATTACGCAGGAGGCTACGCTTTGTGGGCTTTCGATTTCACTCCAGACCAAGGCAGCGACGAGGGACATTTCCACCCTATAAAATCTGGCCAGATTCGTGTGGAAATTCAGTTTAAAGACCGAGTCCCTAATGAAACGGTGAACGTCATTCTGTATGCCGAATTCGATAATACCATATAAATCAACAGTTTGAGAGAAGCCATTCTAGATTACTAGAAACCATGGAAGACTGTTATCCCTCTTTACCTAGTGGAGAAACTTTGGAGATGGAATGTGAGGAGACCCTGGAAAAAGAAGAAGTGATCATGATGAAGTCGAGATGGCCAGAACAAGAAGCCCATTTAGTCTCCTGTTTTGCCAAACACTTGGTGGAAAAAATGACGGAATTGATCAAGAAAAATTGTTATGGATGTCAAAACGATCATCCCAGTCAAATTCAACACGATAAATGCCTGATGTTGAGTCAAGAAGAAAAATTGGACGAGTATCTGGACGAAGCATGGAGTCTCATCTCGAACAAAAACGTGTTGCATAAGTGGTATAAAGACTTGTTTGAACATTCTTGTCCACCATTAACCACTCAAGAGATCCATCGTATCGAAGCTCTCCTGAATCAGAGTGAGGAAACAGAACGAATAACCGTTTATTCGTCAGACATTTTCAAGCAAAAAGTCAGGATCGAATTGACGACCTATTATTACCTGTGAAGAAAAAAACAACACACAAATCAATGGATACCTGGGAACTTTATTACCTTTTGAACCACAGTTCGTATACGGCTTCTTGGAATCCTGTCGGCTGTGCTAAAGATGAACTCCCTCATCGCAAACCTCAAGACCATCTAGCTTACGTGATCAACACGGACGACAGTCATCTCCCAGGAACCCACTGGGTAGCCGTTTGCTTTCCTCAAGAAGGATGTGTGGAATATTTCGATTCGTACGGATTGCCCCCTTTGGAAGACGATATCATTGACTTTATGAGAAGAAATGCTCAGACCACCCGATTCAATAACGTGAAATTACAAGGCGCAGATTCCTTGGTGTGCGGACAGTACTGTGTGTATTTTCTGCATCATCGCAGCCTGGGCTATTCCTTAGAACATTTAGTGACTCATTTTGATCCTCGTTCTTCTTCTAGAAACGATGTGAAAGTAGATCGATGGTTTTGTGACCATTATGCTTATCTTTTGTCTCAAGCTAGGAAACGTAGTGTCCATCAATGGTCTAATGATTTCCAACAGTGGAAATCACAATTTCATTCACAACGTTGTCAACCCTGTTTAAAGCAGAATGTGAATTGAAAAAATGTTTCTGATTTGAAAAAATGTTTGATGTTATAGTGTTGGATTATTGTTAAAAAATGTTAGAGTTGTTGTTTAGTGTTAAGTGGTTATTGAATAAAAAATGTTGTGTTTTGAAAAAAATGCCCTTGTCTTTTGTTTAGCTAGAAGAATGTTGGATTGATGCTCTTTCACTTCTTACTATCCCTCTCATGTCACTCATTGAACGTTGCGGCTCGAAAACCGTGTGGGGGATGTTTTCCTTTACGTCCGCGCTTTGACTTTAAGAACCGGGGGTTGTTTCCAGTCTAACCATCCATTGTCGACTCATCCTCCTAAGAAGATGTGCTCCAAACTAGCTAAGCTCAACGAAGCCTACGTGAATTTGCATAGGGTCAGACACAGTCTGATACCGAAGCCAGAAGAAATAGAGAATGTGAGAATGTTAAAAATCACTGAAGACCTGATAGAAGAGCTCTTCAGAGAAGAAATAAACAGGGAAAAAGAAGAATGGACAGAGAAGTACAGACTTCAGAGACAGCAGCAGCAGCAGCAGCAGCAACCTGAAGCTGACAGAGGCTTTGTCGATTGTCGTATCGACACCAAAGAGTTCTTCTTCTCTTTCCGAAGAAGCAGACCTATCGCCAGAAAGTCTATCCTCAGAGGACATCGCATTCTTAGAAACTAAAAAAGATTGCCATAGCAAACAAAAAAAAAAAACAGCCCTTTTCAGGGCTACCCAATACGCTAGAAAAGAAATAACGATCGATTTGCCAATGTGTAGGTAGAGTAGTGTAAATATAAACACTAACTCTTTTCTTAAAAAATGTGAGGGTATGTGTTTGTGAATAAGATTGTGTGTTTGTGTTTGTAAGTGCTCAAGTATGTTGGTGTAGATTTGGGGTTAGATTGGATTGATTTTGCGAATGTAAATAGTCTATTGAAGTGATTTGTAAAAAATTTTAAAATAGTGCTGGGTAGCATAAAAAAAGTGAGTGAGTGTTTCTTTTAGGTCCGCGCGTTGTTGTTCTTTTGTCATGATCTAGGTAAGATCAATTTTATCTTTCTAGGGGGATGTTTTCCATCACGTCCGCGCTTTCAGTATAAATTGAAACTCGCTCGGCAGTCTAGCTACCCTTGTTGATTGATCAACACCACCAGAAGAATGAACACCAGAATAGTGAAACTGTTAGAACTCCAGATGCACGTGGAATATGCCAGGCGCATACTAAATGAACTGGCCGCGGAGGCCATTGTCGAAGAAGCAAGAATGAAAGAGCAGGAGGAGAAGAGAAGAAACAAAGAAGAGGAGGAGGAAGAGGAAAAAGAGAGAAGAAGAAATTTCAGAATCCCAGAAACCGAAAATTGGGATTCTGAAGCCACATATCCTGCCTCTGCACTCCCAAGAAGAAAGGTGAAAGAAGACTGGGGAAGAAGATGCGTGTGTGGCGCCAGGCCAGGAAGGTGCAACCATTAGATAGGTGCATCTGGAGTTCAAAAAAAACCAACAGCACTTTTCAGGGCTACCCAATACTCTAGAAAAGAACTAACTATTAATTTGCCAATGTGTGTAGGTAGAGTAGTGTGAATATAAACACTAACTCTTTTTTTAAAAAAAATCCCATGTTCAATTTCCCTTGACGCTATACAGTCCCACCCTGTCTAAATTCCTTTGACGCTATACAGTCCCCTATTCCCATGTTCAATTCCCCTTGACGCTCAACAGTCCCACGATTTTTCTCCATGTTAATTTCCCTTGTCGCTATATGTTCCCACGATTTTTTCTCCATGTTAAATTTCCCTTGTCGCTATATGTTCCCGGGGGGAGGGGGGGTCTGTAATGCTAATTCCCATTGTCGCTATAGTATCCCCCTTCACTACTATAGTATCTTATAGTAAATGCGACATATTGGTTTTATGTCATTTCTTACTTGTCAATAAGCATATTTTGCATTGTTAAGTTGGAATCGCATGTTACATTTGATTAATCAGTAGCATATACAGTCATCTACGAATAGTCGACATTCTTAGCCAATTTCAATTAGGATGTCATTGCTGTTGCTAGGAGAAGAGTGCTGGTCAAAGTATTGTTCCTTGCGGTACTCTAAAACCTACGTTGTACTAGCATTATGCATATTTACTTTGCATTGTTTGTTAGTTTTTATTTTTTATATTTCATTATATGCTATTGTAAAGTAACATTGCATATTGGACATAACCTTGTCCAAAATAAAGTTTATTTTCTACTTGACCTTAATTGTTTTATGTTTTTATTTTATTATGTAAACAAGTAATATGTATTAAAATATTCTATAAATGCATGGGTTATTATCAGGATCGTTATAAATAGAAGCAAATATGTTTATTTGGGTTTGGGTTTATGTTATTCGCATTCCCCAACCATTTACCTGATATAGTCCAGGTTATATATTATAATTTTAGTAACAGACTTTCTAATAATAAACAACATTTTATTTTGTAATCATTCAGAACTTTATAGAAGGTTATTTTGCATCTGTTTTTCACCGTTTAATTGTGAACCGAGGTCAAGCAGGGGACTATACAATCTTGTCACTGGAAAGATTATTCACTCGTGCCAAATAATTAATTTGTATTACTGTTGTGTCCATTATTAATTTGGTATTTATTTCTTCAAATTATTTAATTCAATGATTCTTTTCTCTGGAAATGCAGAGTGTTCACAAAAAATAATATTCTTAGATAGAGACATTCATTAGTATTTGCAGTGAATTAAAACCTGGAATTTTATTAGTGTTTCAATAAAAGACTGTTGGCACATCAGCATGATACAGGTCATCACAGACACATCAACTCCTTCAGCATTGAACTTAATTTGGATTTATAAGTTTATTCAGAATTTTAAATTATTAGGACTTGTGTCTATAATTATGATTATTTTGGATTTAATTTGTAATACCATAAGTTCTTTTTCAATTTTCACTTTGTATTCAAGACAAAGAAATTATTTGTTGAATTTTACAAAGCTTGTTGATTTTCACTTTTTTGTTACTTGTTTTAAGAGCATAGACTTGTAACACCAGCCAGATTTTGAACTAATTGTCACTACATAAAAAGCGCCTATCCAGCGTTGAGGTTTGCTTGTAATTCCACAATTCATGGGGGACCTGTCAAAAGTTTTTTTTCCAAGTCAAAAATACAAATTGACTACTTGGTCACCTCTATCCACATATTTAGCCCGATCATTACTAACTTAGCAAGGTGTGTTTCGAACTCTGAAATTTCCGTAATACATCATGTTTATCATATAGCTATCCAAGTGTTTCATGATTAGAACAGACATTATGTGCAAGCTCTTTGCAAAGTACACTGGTGAGTGACAACGGGCGGTAATTATTGGCCATTGCGTAATTACCTTTTTCCAGTAGTGGCCATGCCATTTATTTCCAGATACCATCCTTGGGATGTTGTAAATGTCCAGTGATTGTTAAAAGGTGTGTAAGTACTTGTGTCAACTCAGAAGATAGTGCCTTAAGTACATTTTGATTTTATCATCCGCTCCTGAAGTGTTTGATAGGTTTGAACCATATAGCAACTTTTTAAGTCCTAAACATGTCATTACTGTATTACTCGTTTTTCCTTTGGGAATATACAAAGCGAAGCCATATCACTATTAGTTAAAACAATGCAGAATTGTGCGTTCATTGTATCGGTTTCTACTAATTTGGTGAATGAATGTCATGTGCGTCTTGTTTTTCTCCATGTATTTCCGGCATGATTTATAATCATATGTTAGGCTTCCACTCATGTTGTTGATGTAGTTGTGTGAAATTTAAATTTTAAACACACACACACACACACACACACAAAATCATTCAGCTCTTACCCGTTTCCGTTTTGTTCTAAATTTGTCATTGCCGGCGAGTTCATATATGGGTCACCCTAGAGACAGATGAGAAGTTTGTTTTAAAAATTATGCCATACTGTAGGTTTACATAAGAAGTACTCTACAGCCAAACAGTAATTTAACATTGTGTGTTCCTGGAACCAAACCGGAATTTTCGGAATGATATTATTTAAAAAAAAAATCTAATACGCCACATTTACAATCTAGCTACCCGTTTTGTTTTTAGTGCGATACACGTGTCTCATAATCATGCAACCGCTTTTTGATCACTATCCAAAGACACAGACTACAATCCAGCAATCTCAATAGGATCAGATCTCCGCTGTCAAACGTGAAGATATGACAACGACCGTGCAGCTTTAAAAAATCTGACAGTGAATCAAATCGGTCCGTACACATTTTTATTCTTCATCCACACTGCTCAGTCTCCAAACGCAAAGATATAAGACTTCATCTGACTAGCTGATAAAATTAGCGATTATGGTAATAGCAGGTTACCAGAACACGATCACTAAGTTGTCGCTGTCAGATCTTCACGTACAACAGTGGAGATCTGATTTTAATCAATCCTGCTTTTAGATCACTGTTCAAGCACACAATCCTGCTATCCTGCGAAAAGTGTCGGAATGTTTATGCATACGTGCTATACTTACATACACACAAACAGTAGAGTAACGATAGAGGTTTTTGATTGATGTAGATCAAAAATTAAATGTTTTTTTTATTTTTAAAATTATTATTCATGACTGAAAATGGCAGTGATTATCTTTAGTTGAAAATTCGCACGTTCATAGGTTCCATATTAAGATATTATGAACGTAAAATTGCATAGCATCTATAAATAGATGCTGACGCGCGTGTTTGCTGTTACTAATAACAAAATTAGCAAATCTATGGACACGTTTTGGGTTGTTTCCCACTGGACCGGTCGGTTAGGTGGGTTCTTAGAAGAAATGTTATTTCCTATTTTATAGATTAAGTAGTTCGATCTGTACCATGGGGTTTATTGCGACAAACATTCGTATTAAGACTCTTGAAGGTTTATATAAGAGAAATGAGCAATCAAATTCATTCCTATTTTGGATTATAATTTCATTTGTTAAAATGAGTTTGCAGACTAATTCTATGTTGTATTTAGCTATTATTTAAGAAGAAAAAGTTGTTTTGATTATTAAGCGGAATAGAACAGGTACATTATTCATTATTGCTAAAGAATAAAGACAGCTATTAAGAAAGTTTTATTCTTCGAGGTCAAGGTCATAGTCATGTATTTGAAAAATACATTTGCGGAGTCAACCCCGGTCAGATTATATGGAGAATTATAAGCCATTTATCTCAAAAGGTTTTATGTCACTTATTGGTAATTGGGTCAATCCTATCCCAATAAAATATTAAGGGAAGCAGGAGCTTCTCGCAACATTGTATTATCAGGTACTTTGTCTGAGAAGTCTTCTTGTGATGAAAGTGTTCTTGTTTAGGGAATAGAGTGCTCTTTTCTTCGATTCACTCCATAACGTTAATTTGTCTTCCCACCTAGTTTCAGAACCAACGACTATCAGCGCTGTGAGGTCCTTGCCCATTGAGGATGTTTATTTATTGATAGGCAACGACTTATTGAAAACGAATCCCTTATTAATACCCTGCTTGTGCAGTTACTAAAGCTATGGCAAAAAATAACGCTCTTGGGAAAGATGTTTTTCAGGAAATTATTCATTTGCCTGACACATGTGTTGGTCAAACTTTTGATGAGGACACCTTTGCTCTGTTACTGATCAATAAAAAGGTATTGATCATTGTGATGATATTTTAACTACTCATTCTCTTATTTCTAATCAGGCTGGCAAATGACATTCACTTGTCGTCGAAAAGGAAAAATATCCTGATATCTCCAGTTTGTTTCAGAGGGTTATTAGTGAAGCTCATTCTGCAGATGTAACAACTGGATAGTTTTGGAAAATGAGTCGTTATGATAAAATCGAGACCATCTGAGGCACCCGCTGGTGAAGAGTGGTCAGTGAGCTATCAAACTGTTGCTCTTATGTCATATGGAAAGGTAATTCATAGTTTAGCTCATTAAACTATCTTGGCTGGTCATTTATAAGTCAGTGAAACCTATCAGAAGTTCTTGCATCATTTTAACATCGTCTTACATCATGTTTCCAAATATTGTAGATCTTGTTTAATTTGTCAATGGGTGGTTTCAGTTCTTTTGAACTATTTTTTGGGACATATATTATCCATGGACTTGCTAAAAGAAAATGCTTTTTTCATACAGAGGAATCTGATACTAATCTTTTTAAATATATCTCTGATTGTAAAGTAGCAAGATATACTCTTCTGTCTACTCACTCAAAATTACAATTAAAGCAGGTCAAAAGTACAAAGGTAACACTTGTTCAACCTGGTGATAAAGTTCTGTCTCTCTTGCCAAGACTTCAAAATCCTAGTTAGGCTAGATATTAACTGTCCTTACAAAGTTAAAAAGAAACTGATTTTGGAAATGTTTGGATTATTCAGTGGAAATAGACAGTGCTCATTGGAATATAATTGATTTTGGAACTAGTGGGAATTATTCAAACAAGTTCTGAATGACACTATTTTAACACATCAGGATTGTTGGCAAACAAGTATATTCTTGTATCTGAAAATTATTCTGAACATTTCATTCTTTTGGACCTTAATATGATTATTTTGGATTCAGTTCATAATTATATGTCCCTCTTAGATTTTTTCTTCAGTTTTTCTTCCTTCTATGACTTAGTTTATGACTATAGACTGGTAACATTTACTGATACAGGTGACAACCCTCTATCCAACATGACTTAGTCCTCATATGTTATGAAATCACACATGTATGCATGTGAACTGTGGATTATAATCCATGAAAGTTACCAACAGTCCATGCAAGAGGATATTCATGTAGAGTAAAAGATTGTGAATTAAACTTGAAACCAACAAAATACCGCTCTTACACCTCTACCTGAAAACCACGTCTTCATGATTGTGACATGATAAATACAATGAATTGCTCTTCTTTTTGGTATATTTTATTTTAAAAGGAAATTACTCGACTTGTACTCTCTGTAAATCAACAAACCCCTGATTTCGTACATGTGCACAGAGTTGCCAGTGGTTTGCCATTTCCACCAACACTAACTCAAACTCGGCCATGCTAATTCTTTGATCCTCAATAGCCATCGAGTTATTAATTCTATTGAAACTGCTTTGTGCTGCCATGAAAATTTGGAATAGACAAGTATTCCAGAATGCAGCCATAACGAAATAATTTTACAAGCACCATCTGTGACACTGGTTCCGACAATTCCACTGGGTGTAGCTGTAATAGTCAATGTGGTTGCGATTCATACCACACTCAGACCAAAGGCTGTTGCCGTGTCGATTCCAGAAATAACATGTTACACATTTTACGTTTACCAGTTCGATCTTCAAAATTCACAATCTCATTTTTAAACCAGTCTGCATCAACCAAGGATAAATGTCAAATATAATTGTGTGTCTTAACACAATTTTCTTTAATTCAGTATCTGATCAAATCACGGAGTGCTGATTAAGATGATCACAATGTATTATACGAAAACATAAATGACCAAAGCTTGTACAATTACATCTGATGTTCTTAAAGCATTGCTTGTATACTGACACTATAGCTTGTCTCTTTGCATGTGAATGTCTTTCCACAAAACTTATAACACTGCATCATTTGCTTACATTCTTCATTTTCGAAAAAAGTCTCATATTATTCATGTAAAGGTGTTCGTAATTCAATATATTAATGCTAAAGACATCTTTCTCTAATTATTTCATTCTTGATGATCATCACTCTTAGGCTACTATAGTCACTTAATGTTTTCAATGTCACCACTATCATCATCATTGCAGCTTTTTTTTTCATTTTTGGGTTCTCTAAATGCTAACTACTTCAGTTCTTTCCTATACAATATCAAAGGACTTTCCAGGATTTTTTTCTTCTCTCAAGTCATGTCTACCGGTGCATCATTGCTACTCCAAGACAATTTCTAAGTTTAATAAATTATCAATATGTCCAGTTGGGTTTACAGTCATGTTAAGTAAAACAAGAGCTCCCTCAAACAATGATACTCCGCTGGCTGAAATGAATTTCCAGGAACCAGCGACTGTTTCTTTCTGCTAACTGATGGTGTGGAAACTATCTCTGATATTCTGGAGGAAAAAGACAATTTTCAAAATGGCCACTATGAGAACTATAATGGATGCAAGATTGGGGCCATTTTTTATGTGAGGTTTTCAGCTGAAAACCCTATGTCAATATGACCATTCATTTGGGAAGAGTAGAGATACAATGTTTTTCAAGATAGTAGCTATCATACTGTCTGTGCAGATTGGCATCATTAAAGACCAACGTTAAGCCATAAGGCTTGAACTTAGGTAACAAGACCAGGTAAAACCAAACAAGCATTCAAGTCTTCCAAAATATAAATCTAATTAAATAAAATATAAAATCAAACAATGTGAGAGAATTATAAATAACTTAAAATGTTATGATGGCTGCCATAATGGTCATTGTGGATGTCACGTCCACAATGTTTTGATTTATGACCATTAAAAGCTTTTTGGTGAAAACCAAATGTCTATATAACTATCCATTCAGATGAATGCAAAAAAAGTCAAGATGGCTACAATGGTAGCCATGCTGATTGGAAGATTGGAACCATTGTCATTTACTTTCATATAGGCTTGATAATAAATCATCTGGTGCAAAACTACATGTCAATATGATTTTCCATTAATGAGATGACAGTAACAATATTTCTATGATGGCTGCCATAACAGTCACATCTAATGTCAGATCTGCACCACAAACAAAATAAAAAAAGTTGCTTGGTTGCTTTGACCAACTCTTGCTAAATATGACATTTTTTTACCAGTGATGAATGAAAATGTATATACATATGATGATTAGTGTTATGATTTTATTTAATACAGATAAATATGCATTAATGTTCAATAATATGTTGCTTTGACCAACTCTTGCTAATAATTGGTTCAGTTAATAAATATAAAAATAAAAAAGTTTCATATTTCAACAGGCAACAGTACCTAAGATCTCAGAAAGTCAGCTTAATGTAAATAAAGAACATAATTAACCAAACCTGAAATGTAGGTCACGGTTCTACATTTTTTTGCAAATGGGTAAAACAAACTATTAAAATAAATAATCAAATTTCATGACTGTTAAAAAAAAAATTGTAAGGAAATATTAATCAAAGGCATAGTGATATATGTAGTCATGGGAGGATGAGACCAGGTCTTTGTGACTAACTTTGTCAGTTGATTACTGTACATGTCTTAGTAAAATTGTTTGTGTCACCACTGTCAAACAAGAGGTTGCGAGTTTCCTCTATAAAAAATTGGTATTTTTATCTTCAAACTTTCTTTTAAGCATCCATATCTGTTAACTTATGTATATACTTTTTCTTCAACTCCCATAACAAGTCAGGCAATTAACCAAGGTTTAAAAATAAATGTGGCCAGTCATACTGACCAATAGATGTCAGTAAATGCACATATTGTTTCCTCAAACAATGCAGTTTAAAGACAGTACAACTTTCCAAACGTTAAGAATAGGAGCAATGCAAATATATTAATACTAAATTCGATCTCCACCTTAAGCATAATCTTCATTTCAGCTAATAATACAAAAATTCAGTGTACAGTTGCTTAGTTATAATTTCTATAAAACTTTTTAAATGAACACAGCACTATATGATAAAACAGTTAAAAATTTTGAAGTATTGTATATAAAGCCTCATTTCATGTAAGACTAATAAAATGGTTACCAAGTGTAACGAATCTACTCAACTGTTTTCAAATATTTTGTATGAAAAAATAAAAATATAATGTTCCTGGCCACATAAAACAGCATGTGTTACCCTGCACACAACAATTATGACATGGATGAACATGCTTCAATGAGGGAACTTAGCCAGTTATCTTTACAAAAGATGGAGCCACATAAATACCTGGTCCCGATATTTGGTCATCTTAGGACTTTATCATTCCTCAGAAAAATCTATTATTGATCAGACTAGATATATTATTTTAATTAATTCATTATGAGACAATATAAAAGTAAAACAACTTTGGGAACAGTTTCATATTTAAACCTTGATAAAAAGTTTTATCAACAATATCACCGATGCCTAGTTTGCTTAACCTACTGATTAACTAATTTTTTCACATAGGTAACTTAGCTTAGCCAATCCCCCCCCCCCGCTGGACTAAATGGTAATAAGCTTAATGTCCACATGTGAAATATCATACATGTAATGGGTCACTTAACAAAAGGGGTTAGAGCTAGAATCAGCTAGCTGATTATTCCCCCATCCCTATAGTTTCTTATTATTAATGGGTTATATCGTAATATACTTAAGGCCTACAAGTGAAATACCATATATAGAATGGGTCACTTAACAAATCGGGGGGGTGGGGGGGGGGGAAACATGTGAAATATAATACATGTAATAAGTTCATGTAACAAACTCATATAGGATTTATTTCAAATGAGCCATTACATTAAATTTAATACAGATTACAATTTCAGACCTTTCAAAAATCACCTACATGGAATAAAATACAGCTTTTAATTATTGTTCATATTCTTAGTAGTAACCTAACACTATATTAAAATAGTCATTTGCAAGGTTTTGTTAATAAATTCCAGGCTGAGTGAAAGGTTTGTGAACTCTTTTCCCTGATCGACAGAACCAAGGCGACATATGATATTAAGTATAATTTTTTTTACTTCATCAGCACTTTTGTTGGGGAGACCTTCATCCTCAGACCATTTGAAAATATTTATCTGTGGCTGCAATAATATATTTGTTCCCACTGCCTGTTATTGGAAGAGGACAGATAATATTGATTCCAACTAAACTCAACACTTTTGATGGCACTGGTAAGGAATTCAGAGGAGGTACTGCTTGTATTGGCCTAGATTCAGTCTATTGTGTTTATTGCAGTCACTGACATATTTTATTATATGTTGTTTCATCCCCATCCAGTAATACCCTTCCTGGCATTTCTCATATGTTGTGTCATGTCCACCATGTGTATTTATCTGTTAAAATAAAAATATAACAATTCAATTATATTTCAAAAGTGCAAGAAAAGAATGTTTACAATTTATAATTATGTACTTGTTTACCATAGAGAGAAAGAAGAGAGCAAGAGCAAGAGCTAGAGAGAAAGGAATTTAGAAAGAAAAAGAAACGAGAGAGAGACAGAGGGAGATAGAATGACAGGAAGAGGAGTATATGAGAGTTCTAGAGGCAGATGGTGAAAGGAGAGAGAGAGAGAGAGAGAGAGAAAAAGTGAAGACAGAAAGAAAGAGATAGGGAGAGAGTGAGAGCCAAAGACATGGAACAAAAGTGAGAGAGAGATAGAGGAAATAGAAGAAGACAGAGGAAGAAACAGATAGGAGAAGAAAGAGATAGCGAGAGGAATAGACGTAGAAGAAATGTGAGAGAGATAGAGGAGACAGAAGACAGGAAGAAAGAGAGAGAGAGAGAAAGAGAAAGAGAAAGAAAGAGGATGACAGACACAGAGGAAGTGGCAGAGAGAGAGAAAGGAAGACAGGACAAGAGGGAGGAAGAAAAGGAAAGGGATTAGGAGGACAAGAGAGAAGACAAAGAGGAAGACTTAAGGAAGAGAGAGAGAGAAAAAGACAATGGAAAAGAGAGACAAGAGAACATAAGACGGGGAGAGAAATGAAGATAAAAAGAGAGGAAGAAAGAGATGAAGAATGAGAAGAAAACAAGAGATATGGAGATAGGAAGCAAGGATGACAAAGAGGAAGAGTGAGAAAGACAGAGGGGAGACAAAAGAGAGAGAGAGAGTTAGTTATTAAGATAGAGAAAAACAGGAAGACAGAGATCAGAGACAAACAGATTCCACTCCTGGAATAATGATGGATAATTGATTTTGATAGAGTATGGATGTATCAATATATTAAGTAGCTTAGCAAGTAGTGCTATATTGGGGATTTTTGTGTGGACTATGGCCAATAGACACAGGCTCTGTAGATGTTATCTGAGTATCTTAGAATTTTGCAATAATATTATATTATGATTAATAATTTGTTAAAGTACTACTTACCAAAATGAAAGCTTGCTAGGACTGCTGATACTTCATTTCTTCTAAGAAGTCATCTTTATAAAGTATACCACTGCTTGCAGTAAAGCCTTTAACCCCAGTTCACTCTTTCTCTTACTGAGAGCTTTGAAAGCTGTCATGTTTGCTGGGTAGGTGCCATCATTAGCATCCGATACTATATCAATGTATAACTTGTCATCCATGATTGTGAGTCAAGAAGTAATATTACGGATATTCAACTTTATTTATACCATGATTTTATGCCACAAGATGTTCTTATAAATGGGATTATAGACCAATTTCCTGTAGGGAACACCTGGAATTACCTGTGATAATTACTATGTATAGAATGGTTTGGTCTCACTAGAGCGCATTCCATTTGAGCGCCACTCAGTGAGGCGCTGAAACTTTTTTTCTTCTCATTAGGGCTAATCACATTAAGGGGCCAAAAATCTCACTAGAGTGCATTCACAATAGGGCGCGGAGAAAAAAAATTAAGTTCAACAAGATTGAATTGCCATCACGTTTGATGTCATATATATATTATAATATATGTGTACAAAAATGGCGGTATCGTCACTATTAGAAAATAATTACTAGACAGAAACCAGAGAACCGTCAATACACATAATTTTAAACAACTATTATACCTTACACTGGTTTATTCTTTTTTGTCTGGTCAACAAACATCATCCGAACATCTGGCGTGTACTTACAGCAATTCGTGACGATCAGGCAAGTTCCAACTTTACACGACTGCAAATCACTGCAGGACAAGAAGTGGTACGGCCAAACAAGAAATATTTGGACATTGAAAAACGCATTCAGATACTAATGGTAATGTACAACGAAGGGAGCATTGATGCTATTGAACTGATAACTGGTATTAGCCATATTCTGAATCAACCAATTTAAAATAAATATAAAGTTACAGTTAACAAATGTGTTTTTCATTCTGAATCAACCCATTTAAAATAACTATAAGGTTACAGTTAACAAATGTGTTTTTCATTGTTTGCGCTCTAATGGGATGCACCCTAATAAGATTAGCTCTAATAGGACAATTTTTTTTTGTGTGATAAGCTCTAATGGCTTGCGCTCTAATGAGACGTTACCGTATAGAACATGTGACATTTCTGGTGTGTTTTGCAATATACACCTTTTGTGGCTTTATTTGTTTTCAAAATCTGACCACCCTTTCCTGATCCACTGAACCAACAAAATATCAGTTAGAACAATAACATTCACATGTAATCATCACACCTGCAACACTTTTATTAAAAGTGCATAAAGTAAGGAACGCCTAGGATAATTACAACACTGGTTGCAAACCTCCTATTGTTTTCTTTTTAATTTGCAATTTCAATAAAATACAAAATTATTTTATACATGCTAATAAAAACTGACAAATTGGGACAATCATATTTCTTCCAGGTGAGACCTTACAAAAGTCATATTTCCTCATCTTATATTCTTATTATATATAAAATCCAAACAAAATAAGAAAAACATATTACCCCCTCAATGAAGAATGGACATATATATTTTTGTTAATATGGAAGGTTGTAACATGCATATCTATTTTAATATGATTGGTTTTAAAAACTAATATATTCATTGGAAAGATTTATTCTTATAAAATTTTACACTAAGTATCTGTTTTCATAAATTTAGTTTTGCTATTTAAATGTTATAATGGTGTAATTGGCAGGGGGGATAATCACCTAGCCATTTCCTGGGGGGGGGGGGGGCGCACTTTCAGCTGGGGGGTGGGGAAGAATTTGCTAGCCTGGCAAAACTTTCAGAGCTGGGTACATTTTACTACTATACCAGTCCTGTACTTTGAAGTTTTTGTGCAAATGCATAATTTCGACAAATGGATCAAGGTTTCTTTGAGGCAAATTATACAGCACCTTTTGTGAACAGATCAGACAGGTAGCTTACATCAGGGGCACAGTCTTGATTTAGAGGGAACCTAGTCATTGTGCTATCAGGTTCTTTTTTTCTTTAAGCTCTACATGAATCCTAAATACATCTTGTGTGAAAAGCATAATCTGAGAAACTTGCAATGCAGTGTTCATTCATGGTATCAGAAGTTCTTCAATTAATGGCTACAAACACAGTTCACACTGCAATAGATATTTCTATAACTGCATGCCACAGTGTTGTCTAGTGAATTCAAGCTGTTATAAACAGATAGATAACAAAACTTGTATGCATTTACTGTTAATCTGCACTGACATGCTTAAACTTTGGGCACAAAATACTTCCATTTACAAAATGATGCACAAACAACTCAGAATTAATTTTATGGCCATAAACTGTTATGATCACAACTTTGCAAGGGATCTGACCCTCCTCCCCCTGGCAACAATATGTTAAACCTGTTTAAGAGACACTCAGTATCCTTTATTTTATTTATAATTTAATTAAAGGACCAATATGACAATTTGCATCTAGTGCAATATAGCTGCATTTTTAAATATAAATTCATAATTATAAAAAGGATACAATTACTAGGTTCTATGCAAAGAAAAATGGCACTGCATTATATCAGTATTGTACATCTCTTTTACATCCTAAACCCCCAAACACAACACTGACTGGTGTTATAACTCTATGGTCTTAAACTAAGTATCAGAATATAATGAAAACCAACAAACTTTTCATAAAATTCAACAGATAATTTACTTCCTTAGAACACAAAGTGAATGTTTACCAGGAACTTACACTACAGTGAATAACATCCCAAATAGTGGATCAAATGGATAGCCAGTGTAGAGTACAGAGCAGCGGGGAGGTGTGCTCTGATCGTGGTACTCTAAAATCCGATCAGCTGTATTTTGAACTTTTTGAAGTTTATGGAGTAGATATTGAGATGAACCAGACAGAATTGAGTTAAAATAGTCCAGTCTTGAAAGTACTAATGAACACACAAGTGTTTTAGTGGCATCAACTGAAAGATATCTGTGAATGGAGCTGATGCGTCTCAGCTCAAGATATGCAGCCTTGCATATGTTCATGACATGTTGGTGCAATGTGAGAGTACTGCCCGGAATAACACCTAGGTTTCATACTGATTGTGTGAATTTAATGTTGGTGTTGCTGATATTTATTGTTTGAGGTAAAGGATGTGAATGAGAAAGTCTTTGTGTTGTAATCAGAATGGCATCAGTTTTATCATCATTCATCTGCAGCTTGTTACATGTCATCCATGATTTCACATCAGAAATGCACCTCTCTACACGTTGGATGGTAGCATCAACTTCAGTTGGGTGGCTAGATTGGTATATTTGGGTTGTCCTCAGCGTACAATTGGTGAGAACCTGGATGATGATCTATGACACTTGAGAGTGGCCAAGTGTATAGAATGAAGAGAACAGGTCCAAGAACAGACCCATGTGGAACCCACAACATAGATCAACTGGGCTTGAGTGTATTTCATTTGGAGACAGACTTTGTGTCCTGTTGACTAAGTAGGACTTGAACCACAGTAAGGCTGTATCAGGAATATCAAATACATGCTGGAGACGTGAAATAATATAGCATGGTCATTGTGTCAAATGCTGCAGACAAATCAAGGAGGGTGAGAACTGTAATCTTTCCGTTATCCAAAGCAGAGAGAATTTCACTAACTACTTTTGGAAGAGTAGTTTCAATACTGTGGCATGGGCGATATGCAGATTGTACATTGCTAAAAACACTGTTTGAATTCAGAAGAGATACAAGCTGGGATATAACAACCTTTTCTAAATTTTTTTTTTATGAATGGGAGATTAGAAACTGGGAGGTAGTTCTTTAAATCGTTATTGTCGAGTGTTGGTTTCTTCAGCAATGGCTTTACAATGGCAGTTTTTAAAAATGATGGAAATTCCCCTGATGAGGGAGAGGTTTTAATAGCATCAGTTATTGAATGCAATACTGGATCTAAGCACTCAAGCAGCATTGATGTTGGAATTGGATCAAATTCACATGACTCTGGTACACTCTTCATCAGGATTGTACATACGAAATCCATAGAGACAGGTTCAAATGCTGTTAATGGTTGCCACTCAAATTCTGTATCCAAACTGTATGGTGACGAGTCAACTGAAACTGTGGTGTCAAGCTTGTCTCTAATGGTTTGTAGTTTGTCACAGAAGAAATTTGAAAACATGTCCAGAAGGTCGACTGGAGAGAAGGTAGTTGGAAGTTGTGTAGATTTTTTCCTTGACATTAGCTTGTTAGTAATCTTGAAGAGCTCTTTGCAGCTGGAACTTTCCATGATCTTAGTAGTGTAGTGGGCTGATTTCGCTGCATGGACTATATTTGTGACATTCTTCTTAGCAACTTCATAGATCTGCTTATGAATAGTGAGTGGTGGAAAGCCAAAGCCTTTCAGCTTTACGGCGGTCTCTTTTAGCAGTGCGAAGCTGGTCCCTAACACTGCTATACCATGGAGAACACTTTTGAATTGATACTCTGCATTTAGTAGCTGGGGCATGTTTGTCGAGCAATGAATGCTGGCAGTTATCGAGTTGTTCTGCTGTAGGAAGTAAGCAAGCTGTTAGGATTGCTTGTATGTCATGCATTAGTTTGCAAGGTTGCTTCCAGAACATTCTTCATTTAAAAAGGAAACAGACCCTTAACTCAACATCTGTAAACGTGTTTATCTCTAAGTGATAATTATCTTAATATATAAACTAAAATCCCAAACAAGACTTAGTAATGTAATATGTTGTTTACAACAACAAAAACACAACAAACATTTCTGGCCAAATTGGAAAACTGTCAGTAGTGTGCTGCATCACCCAAAGTCTGACAAGCCATTTTATTTGCAGCAAGAAGCCTCATTTTCCTTCACCAGACATCACACTAGGCCTTTATTCCAACATCCTGAGTAGGAAAGATATTTTGCATGCCTTGGTTTCAATTCCATCTGATCCTGATATTATGCAAAGTATGTTTCATATGGCAATGTGACAGATGTCCCATGCTATATTTTGTAAAAGTTTTCATGGAAACATCTCTAAATACGGCTGAAATTATATCACACTTTATTTTTTCATTAGAAATGCAAAACCATTCTTAACTCCTTAAAAGGCAGTATCTTGCTTCTGACAAACAATAAAGCATGGTGGGTAGGAATAATCCACTTGATCATGTTCAGAGATACATGCTTTATGTTTTATTTTGTTCTCACCAAATGAGTATGATAAATGGTACACCAAACATCCATTCCCAAAATTATGAGCATCATTCAGTGCATTCCCCAAGAATCAGTAGCAGCCCTCGTACCTCCATTATGGTGGGTGGAACCTCAAAAGTCGTTACCTACTATATTATCAAATACCTCATCTTTCACAACTCAAATGCAATCAAATGACAATTTTGATCATGGAAATAAATGAAGTTTTCCTTTCTTACGCAGTCAACCCAATTTTCTTCATGGAGTAACTGTGCCCATTTAACTCCAATATCAAAAACAGTTCTGTGTTTAAAGCATGAGATGCAAGCCAACTACATTTTTGACCAGAGTATGGGATGGAGATCTCAAAAATGTGTCAAGACAGTTAATATATATTTTTTTAAGTCAATGTGATCTTGGAGTTTGAGCTCAAAACCACAAAATTAATAGATGTATTCCTTGTCTAAAATATGAGTCATCCACAAACTTTGGTCAAATTAGGTTATAGAGTACTTAAAGTAATTTGTTGAAACTGTATTTGGGGATCTTTGTCCCCAAGTCATTAGGTGTCTTTAGTCTCAAATGCATGACATCCACAACCTCTGGTGTATAGTAGGTAACAAAGAACAGAAGATATTGTCAGTAAACTATATTTCCCTAAATGGTCAGTGACCCATTCAAAATCGATGTAACAGTATGAATTTTGGAAGATGATTATTGTACCATAACTAAGTGGAATCTTGTTGCAGTCAAGGTGAAATGTAACAATTAACGTTAGCGTATAGGCTTGGCCTGCAATAAATACCTGCCTGTAAAAGATGGGATGCTCTGTCGCATGGGATAGGGCCTGATTGATTTTTAATTAGGATCTGCTGGAATAATGATTTGAGATAATGAAGAGGCGATATTAACGCGGGGTTAAGTAACGGGAAACATAACGTAGAGACAAACCACAGACAATTCTGTGCCAAATGAATCATGTGCAAGTGATTTGGAATTTTAATGTAGCTTTCACAATTTTACAGTCATATTGCTACACTTCTGCAGTATGGAAGTTTATAGTGATGACTAGCACAAAGGTATCATGCCACAGACATGTAGCATGATGTCCCACCCAGCCACATTATAGTAGGCTGACCAGTCCTAACAGTAACCTCTTAATGCTAAGCGCCTAGCAATACAGCTGTTAGAAACATTTTTATAAGTCTTTGGTATGACTCTGCTGGGGTTCAATCCCTCAAACTGCTGCATCTGAGGCGGACAATATAACCACTAGGCCACTGGAGCAGTCTGGTGTCATTTGGAAACAAGTGTCTAAAATTAGTTTTTCCTGAAGAGTTATTAATAAAGGCGGACCAGAGAGAATCATTCTAAGTTAAAGTGAGGAGTGTGCTTCCATGACAAAATTCAATGCTTTAAATATTCTTCCCCAAACGTTTTGGCAGTCCAAGTTTTTCTGAGGAAGTGGATGCCCCACTCCAAGAAAAAGAGCAAGTATGTTTTCTCATTAAAACATTGTCCATGGGATGGTTGTCTGGAAGTGGAATACATTCAGTCACAGAAAAGAGAGCGTGTCCTGGAAAGCATAAGGTGAAAAGAGCTCTATATGTAAACCAGTGGGGAAAGAGAACAGACAAGCAAGTTATGGCGGAAGACGCAAATGAGGCTGGAGAGTGAGAAAAGAGGAAAAGGAATACAGCGACTCTGACCTTTCACAAACACTGAATTTGGAAGGAGACACAAACAGGTTATGCCAGCATGCTGAGCAATGAATTTAATTGTTAACTCAACTCTATGATCAAATTTGTTTTATCGGTATAACAGAATGGATAACTGCATTTCTTATAAATTTTGAAATTTTATTTCTAAGAGAAAGTATATCCAATGTCATGTTCAATTTCATACTGTTTATGTAATTGATTAAATTGTTATTTTTTTAAATGGGGAGGGGGCTTGTGTTGTCCTATTCAATATCACTGCTCAGATCTCTGGTATTCCATCCATTAATTTCATATTTGACATTGTTATTTACTCAGTCTGGGCAATAACACTACAGTCAATCATCTCCTAGATAAGAATAACCAACAAAAGTGCCATGTAAGAAGTGGGGCATTCTCTCCCAATCAATTAGTGTCTTTTTCGTCTCCTATGTGGGCCATTTATATGGTTTGGTCAGAGCAGTGAGTATGCATTTAGATAACCATCTTCAGTCTTTTAGTCCTAGTCACCGTGACTTTTGATACCTAAAATTAATCAGACTCTTCCCAAAGGCATGCTGATCAAATTGTTTGGTAACCACAGACAGTAGGGAGCCTAACGTATTCCTAATAAAATAAAGAACAAGCAGACTGACATCTGTAGAACAGGTGCACATATATTATTAAATGTTTGTTGTATAAAAACCGTAAGAAGAAACATTAAGGTTGCCATGCATTACTAGAAGGTACAGCTCACATGTATCTAGTCCAGAGGTCTCAAACTGATGGCCAATGGAATTATTTCCTGCAGCCCGCAACGACATATGGAATTTGATATTGTTGTTATAGGGTTTAATACCATTTTTCAACGCAAGATAGGCTATACATGGCAGCCAGTATAAATGGTGGAGGAAGAACCTGGAAAACCCCAAGAAAGAACGACCAAACTACGAGAAGCTACCAGCAAGGTTTCTCACATACCCACACTAGTCGTCGGCCTGAGACTCAAACCCACACAGACAGAGGTGAGATGGCTGAGATCCATAGCAGTGAGCGTTTTAGACCACTCTGCGACTTTGGGCCCCACGGAATTTGTAAAATAATTAATAATGCAATTTTTTTTTACAATCATCCAGTTTAATACAAATTGGATAGTTACATCATTTACTTCTTCTTTCCAACATTTCAACTAGCTACTATTTTTTTTATATGAACCACTTTTGACATGTCAAAACTTACTAATCTTTGAATTTCAATAAATGTCGAAACTCATTAATGTTTGAATTTAAATGTTTAAACTATCCAAGTTATATTTATTCCAAACGTCTGACATAATGTAGTTTTAAGTTCAGCTATGGCAACTATAAAATTAAAATTGTAAAAACAGCTCACTGGTTGAGGTTTTTGTGCTCACATTTGTGACTCTAACAAATGAAAGGATGATGCCAGTTAATGCAGCAATATACTGATTAAAAACTACTAACACTTAATTATCATGTAAAAAATTCCAATTGCAACTACAGTAGCTTATCACTGAGAAAATATTTCAATACAAATTAAGGAAGAATCCCTCACTTTTTATTTGCGTTTTTCAAAACAGGTGAATTGGAAGATCCAAACTGCACCTTTTCCTACTTGGATATACAAAAGAAAAATTCATAGGGCAGCATGCATTTCAGTTGTTTTTTTATCTAAGTATTTTTTTCTTCTCTTGCTGGGAGTATACTATGCAAAAATAAGAGCAACTCTTGAGTAACATCTAATTTTTATGCACAAAATTCATTGTCATTTTCCAGAAAATAACAACAACGACAATCTCCCAACTATAACAACAAATAATACTTTTACTACAATGAAATCTAGAATGAATTGATGCTTTTATGAGAAGAATTTCCAGTAATTGAATATAATGCCATTTTTTTTTATAAAGACTAAGTAGACTGTTATATATACTATATTAATTATTTTAATGATTATACACTGTTATGGGTCATTTTGTAGTTGTTGTTGTGGGGTTTAATGCCATTTTTCAGCACACGATAGGCTATATATGGCGGCCAGTATTAATAGTAGAGGAAAAACCAGGGAAAACCCAGGAAAGAACCACCGACCCACGAGAAGCTATTGGCAAGCTTTCTCACATACCCACATTGGCTGAATCCGAGACTCGAACCAGCGCAGACAGAGGTGAGATGGCAGTGATCCATGACGGAGAGCGCTTTCGACCACTTGGGGCCCCAGGTCATTTTGTAAAGAACATATTAAATAGTAATCTTGTCCGTTATTGTGGGCTTTTACTTTAAGATAAAGTAATTTTGTTTGTAAACATGATAACATGGATGTGAATTCAGAACATTGGTATTCCCCCCTGAAAAACATGATCTACCTGCCCTTTTCTTAACAGCTTGCTAATATTTATGTAAACAGGCATGACCTTTTTCTGTTTTTTTTAAAATACAAATTTGATGGAAATTCTACTAAGATGACAGACTATTTCCCAAAAATGGCTTATTGCAACATAGCTTAAGAAAGAAGGTATATACATCATACATGTAATGTTGTTTAAATCAGAATTACTATTCCTATCTTAACATTTGTAGTGGAATAGGTCTTTTAAAAGTGTTCAATTATTATTTGAGGAGATTTATTTACTTTAATTACCAGTATGCACTGGAATTACAAAGTTTTCATTGACTTTAGGATAAAATCACTCGTTAAGGATTATTGTAAATTAATTCAAGGGCATATTCTAGGTTATATCAATTTGAAACAGCAAGACCATTTGCAAACTTAATACCATTCACATATCAGATCATGCAAGATTGGAATTTATTTGGAACACCACTGGAATTCATTTGGAACATTACACTTTTGGAAATGTGTTAGAATTTATAGGACTATTTGGGATTTAATTCACAATAATGTTTAGTTCCTTCTATTAAAAGGAAATAAATTATCTGTTGAATTTTACAAAACTTGATGATTTTTTTTTATCTTTTCTTTTACTTAGTTGAAGACCATAGAGTTGTAAGAAGACAACATGAAAAGTCTTTTAGTACAATCCTGATGACAATATAATCATCCATGCTTGGGGGGGGGGGTAGTGACTGCAACATTTTCAAGACAGCCAATGTAACATCAATATTGGATATACCAATGGCAACATTTTCACTTAAAAACAGCTAGGTATCATAAGTCTGCTGGTGAAAACCCAATGTTGATATAAACATACATTTAGAAGGCGCAGGGATAACAACACTTTCAACATGGCCAGCATGGTGGTCATACTGTGAGTCATTTTACAGTGTTTTCATTCAGGACTAACTAGACATCAGAAGAACTCTTCTGACGAATACCCATCTCAAAATGACTTTCCTTTGAAGAGTACAGCAAGAATTTCCAAATGACTATTGGGACATCAGTTTAGCATAATTGTCATTTATGACAAACTAGACATCAAAACAAGTCTTTCAGTTAAAACACCTTGCTGAATTGATCATTAAATTGGTCACTGTGGTGACCTGAGTGGCACCATTTTCATTAGACACCTTAAGATTTTAGCAAAATCCACATGTTAATAAGAAATCCATTTACCACAAGAAGTGATGACAAAGTTCTCAAAATAGCCACTATGATAGCCGTATTCAAGGAGTAATGATACAAAGCTTATAAAATCGATCAAGGCTGTGACAGCTATAATGGAACTTAGATCAGCACCCTTTTCATTTAAGACTAACTAAACATCATCAGAAGTCTTTTAGTTAAAACATTATATCACCATCCATTTAGAAGTAATGACAAGATTTTCAACTAGACGATACCTGTATGTTAAGACTTTTGTTGAAAACCCTGTTTTCATATTGGATGTCTGAGTAGCAGCGTCTTTATTTAGGACCAACTAGACCATGAGATGAATGTGCGTATAAGAAAAGGTTCACTGCCATCATCAATGTAGTTTAAGAGATTTGACAACAAATTAGCAGTAACAGACAAATGGATGGATAACAAATGATGCAAAGATAGACAATCATATAACCTCTTCTGTTCTATGACAAGTAAAGCTAATAACAATTTTTAATAGTGCCTAAAGTAATGTAAACCATGCCAACCCACCCCCTATCACCCATATGAAACTAAGCAAATCTAAACAAAGGTTTAGCAGTATAGAAAATTTACGTGATCCACTGATTTTCACTGAAGTAAATTAAATCTCCCATTCACTACTGAAAACTGTCTTTTTTTCTTACGATCTTTCTTCAGGTAATTTCCACTATCTGATTTGGAATCACCAATGTTTGATCATCAATGACAGATCTAGATGGGGCTAGCTGGGTAATTTCATGCTTGTTCTGAAGGTGCATTATTCATTTTTCAGAATGATCATTCATCATTTGTTTAATTTGTAAATATGTGTCACACGTTATGAGTTGATAATGGAAATCAATGAAATATATACTACACGATACCAGTGGACTCCATAATGGCAGGCCAATCATGTGATTATGTCAGCGCAAATCCAAACACAAAGGTCATGCACCAGAAGCATGGTCAAGTCAGGTACAACAGATACATGTAGTGGCCAAGTGATCCAGCAATTATCCTGGATTATATTAATAATCACACATATAAGAAAAGTTATTGTTGTAGGGTTTAATGCCATTTCTCAGCACACGATAGGCTATACATGGCGACCAGTATTAATGGTGGAGGAAGAACCCGGGAAATACCCGGAAAGAACCACTGACCCTCGAGAAGCTAATGGCAAGCTTTCTCACATTCCCACAGTGGCCAAATCCGAGACTCGAACCTACACAGATAGAGGTGAGATGGCAGTGATCCGTAACAAAGAGCGCTTTAGACCACTCGGCCACTCGGGGACCCTATAAGAAAAGAAAATGTGTTATTTGAATGATGGGGGTTTTAGTATTTGGTGATAGGGTACTTACTTAACTGAGTACTTTTTAATGGATGTTAGGAAATATAAAGTATAACAGTGGTTTCTAAAGTGTCACATGGCTAAAATGGTAGCCCAATAGGAAAGCTACCATAATTATGGGCCCAATGAGAATACACAATACTTTCAACCGTTAAATATATCAAGCAAATAAATTAACTGTACTTTTCCAATGATAAGCCCTGCTGTAATGGACATCTTGGTCATCAGATTAGCACAGCTTTCATTTAAGACCAACTGGACATCACACAAAGGCATATGGTGAAAACCCCAATTCAATTTTACTTTCTGTTTAAGTAGAGATTCGATAACAAAAGTTTTAAAATGGCTGCCATGGTGGTCATATTGGATGTCAGATCAGAACCATTTTTATTTAAGATCAGCTAAACATATTAAGTAGTCTTTTGGTGAATACCCCATGTTGACACAACCATCCATAATGGATGATTAGAAATAACAATATTTTAAAAATGGCCACTGTAGTGGCCACACTGAACATATTATCAGTACCACTCTCAATTAAGCCCAAGATGTTTTTCTGTTAAAGCTCCATGATGATATGACCATCCATTCAAAAGTAGCAATGACAAGACTTTCAAGATGTCTAATGTAGTGGCTATACTGGATATCAGATCAGCACCATTGTAGTTAGGACCAAGTAGACGTGATACAAAGTCTCTTAGTGAAAACCCCATGTTGATATGGACATACAATCAGAAGAAGTAGCAATAACAAGATTTCCATGATGGCTGTCGTTTGGGCCATACCGGAAGTCAGACTGGCATCATTTTATCAAGAACGAAATTGCCAGCAGCAGAATGACCATTCATTCAGAAGTAACACTAACAAGAATTTCAAGATGGTCAGTGGCAGCCATACTGGTGGTACCATTTTTATTAGGGAGCAGCTAGATGTCAAGTGAAAAGAGAATGGTAATAAGACCATCCATTTAGGAATAGTGATAACAATATTTTTAAGATGGCCACTGTGGTCGCCATATTGGATGTCAGAGCTGCACCATTTTTTAGACCCTGGGATGAATGTGACTGTAAAGTCTCAGGTCAATCCTATAAGTCGCTTAGGAGAAGCAGCAACAAAAAACTTGTGTTAACAAACACAAATAATAGACTACTGAAGACAGTCAACAGACCGTCCAAAATCACTTCTGGTATATGACCAGCAGAGCTAAAAAAAACCCAACAACATAATACATATATCTATTAGTTTAAAACCAAATTTAATAATTTTAAAAACAAATTTATCTTGAGTTAAAAGAAAACAAAATATGCTATTGAAAGCACCCTTCCCCACTACTGGCTGGTTCCTTGCTAGACTTCAAAGATGGTCACAAATATTCAACAGCCAAACCATACCATCTTTTATGTAACGATCTGAAATTGTGGATCAACATTTTTACAACTATTGCGACCATTACTTTTTAAAGGAAACGTTTAATTAAAGACAGTAATAATCAAACGTTAAAAGCCTAAAGATATGCATGTAAACAACATAGAAACAAGGTCGGTGCCAGTCAGTATGTGCATATAGTGGGCATTTTTATATATAAAAAATGCATATTGTAACTGCAGGTACTTGTAATTCCTCATGAACATCCATCATATGTGATATCATCAATTATGCATTTAAACTGAAATGCCTACTATTATGCAAGTTTAGCTGTGAAACGGGTATCTCAGTTAGATACGATTGTATTTTTGTTATTGACAGAATAAACAAGCAACAGTCACATTGAGACAAAATGCATGATCAACCAAATTCTTCCATACTTTGGAATATTCTTCCAACTGGCTACACTGCTAGATCCCTGTTATGTCTACAAATCCCTGCATTACATTTGCAATAATTACAATGTACTTTCGGTAAGGCAATTGCAAGCCCACGATTATTTTTGAAAATATTGAGACGGCTTTTCCGGAAGCTGATTACGCCAATATATAAGCATGTGCATCACGCTCAAAGGTATCACTTCGGAGGTTAAACCTAAAAGTGGGGAACATATCAAGCTAATATATCAGGGTGTACATCTTACATTGTATTATTGGGATCAAGTGTAAAAAAATTCCCATTACTTAAAACTAAAACTGTTCTGCCATTTTTCTGACATGTGAAAAACCTTATCATTCCTGGCACCATAGACACATATTTGTTGCTTACGATATACCGACAAATTATATTTAATAACCCATGTTATTGGGTGTAGGATAAAATCCACACAAAGAAATGAAGGATAGGACATAATCCCTTCTACCAGAACAAGTTTTAACTTTTTAAACCGTCAGAAATACTAGCCTATTTCAAAATGGGATGGGGGAAAAAAAGAAATCAGAAATATTAATATTTAATTTAATTAAGGAATTTCATGATAATACAATAATATTATGGCTCAGATTTTATGTAATTCACAAAATGAAAGTCAAATACAGTACACTCAATTCTTAGTCTGTCTCTATGCTAGGAATGCTCTATTTCCAATGGATATGGTATACTTTAAAAATGCAAGTGTTAAAGAACAGCTAAAGGTTTTAATGCAATAGATTAAAAGTGTATGTAATGATGCTTATAAAAGTGAGGTGAAAACAAAAGTGTGTGCAATAAGTCCTTACATCATTAGGCATCTTAATCTCGTTATCTACAACACTTATTATCTAAAATCTAATAGGCACAAAAATGTAATTTATCTACTCAAAGGAGGCCCACACTAAGCTTGAGAATCAAAAAGTCCATGGAGACAAAAAAAAGATGCATACCGCCATGTTGGCCTATTCTGCACGTTGGGTAATTCTGCGCAACGATACGTCATTTCAGTAAACATTTGATCATGTCCTATTTTGGGTCAAAAATCCATTTTGTATTCAGAAAGAAGAATTGTACATTAATTATGAAAAGTGACATTCATAAAGTGTACAAAATATCTCACATTTAGACTCGAAATGCACATAAAAATGTGATTTCTAAATGGCAATGTGAAGACCCACTTCATGACCTTCTTGAACCTGTAACCCAAAAACAATTTATTTACTGTGAATGTTTTAGAATCATATAAAAATACATTATATAAAAGATGGAAATGTGTACCTTAAAACAAAACTGTATTTTATCCAAGTTTCCAATTTTGCAAGAAGTTGTCCCAAATGTACAAAATCGTCTGCTACCCCACGTGTCTACTTGCCGCTAAAACATAAATTCTCAACAAATTCCCCGGCGTATAGTCTGTTTCTAAATTATGTAGTATTTTTTCCCCATCAGTAAGACATAAACACATTACATCCTATTTATTGTTGTTTCTCTTACACTTAATAACTTATTTTTCATAAAATGTTGGGGGCCTCGAGTAGCCGAGTGGTCTAAAGCGCTCTTCGTTACGGATCGCTGCCATCTCACCTCTGTCTGCGTGGGTTCGAGTCTCGGATTCGGCTAATGTGGATATGTGAGAAAGCTTACCAGTAGCTTCAGTGGGTCGGTGGTTCTTTCCGGGGTTTTCCTGGGTTCTTCCTCCACCATTAGTACTGACCGCCATGTATAGCCTATCGTGTGCTGAAAAATGGCGTTAAACCCTACAACAACAATAACAACAACATAAAATGTTGAACTTTACTAACTTTTTTTACAAGATCGGTTTAGTTTGCTTAAGATCTCTTGTCATTTATTGGCATTTTTACGTTGAATTTTGTAAAACACACTATAAACCTGACCTAATTACTCGACTGAACTGCTGACAGAAACAGTCCAAAGTAATACATTTCATTTCTATAGCAAGGTGGATAAACATTACATCGTTTCAAAGCTATGCGCAGAATAGGCCAACATATCGCGAGTCAAGAAAACAGGGGGGGTGGTATCCCCTGCGTCCAAAATGAATATTATTTTGAACAGAATATTCTGCTGACAATTGCATCTTTTCAAATGGTAAACATTGCTGTATCCATTGTTTTCACGTGACATCACAAAACTTGTGTACGTCCATATCCGCCATTTTGAGTCCCTAGCCCTGCAAACCGGCACCTAATAGCACTGTTTTTCCCGCATAAATATGAAGACACGTCTCATTTTGTGCGTAAGATTATAACAATACATCACATTCTGTTATGCATGTCAACCACATGAGACTGACGTGACAGCGAACAATCGTATTTTTTTTAGCTCTGAGATTATTGCAAATTTTATTGAAGTTCCTCCGCAAATGGATACAGTTCTGTTATCGAATATTACACTATGTTGCCGAGAGAGAATTGTGTAAGGTTTTTGTGACGATTGTTTCAATATCCTTTAAATATATTCAGAATTACATCAAGTGACAAACAGTCATATGTAAACTAACGTTTATTTTAGTGACGTCATTCCCATAACGTCAAGTTTGAAAACTATCTCTCAATTTGCTTGATTTGTTAACTGTGTAAAACCGGCTTGGTGTATAATTTTAAAAGTTCTACTTAGTGCGGCCACCACCATCACCAATTAAAATAGAATAAAGGAACAGGAAAACAAGAGCAAATAAATAATACCAAGAAGAGGAAACGATTAGCAAACCGCCAAGCCGTGAACAAAGGAATTGCACAGAACAAAGAAACTCTCAAACAAGGGAACGATAGGAACACGTAACAGAAAACAAAGGAACAAAGGAGAGACTTCTAGCGGAGGAGCAGACTGGGTTAGGACAAAATCAAAAGATAAGTCATCATTCAATGCTATAAGCAATTTAAGTAGAAAAATGCAAACTTGGTCCAAACAAATAGTTCTATTCAATCCAAACACGCAAACACACAAGCCACCAAACAACCCTCTCAATAAATCAGCAAAAATATTGGATGTATCACAACTCCAAACAGCACCAGTAAAGCATGTAAAACAAGCAAGATTAACGCAAATCGTACCAACCACAGAAAACTCGAATTCAAACAACATCACACTGGGACCCCAAATTCTGGTCACAAACACAGACCAAACAAACCACAAACCAGCAGACATAACTAACACCCCCTACCCCACCAACAGAAACTACTAGAAATACAAAACTACACTCCAGGGAACAATATAAATACAATGTCATACTATCGCCAATCCTCTTTAAGGAAGCGGAAAAAAACAAACACAAATGAAGATATAGACACCACTATTCCAAACCTAACAAATGAATTTGACAGTAACCTACATACCTTAAACTCCCCACAATTAGACCACATAACCATAACCAGCACCCCAAAATTCACCAAAAATGAAATAACCAATTCTATAAACATGCAAACAAACCAAGAACAGGAAATCAAGCAAACAACAATAAATCAAACCATTAGGAAAGAAACTATACACTCAAGCCAAACTCCTGGACCATCTGGGATAATACCAGCAAGGGAACCACCAACCTATGGGAACAAATTCAATGAATTAGACACTACAAAACTACCCAGCAGCATCACTAATAAGGCAACCCAAAGACCCCAAACAACCCAAAACACCCAAAACACATACCTAGGTAATGGCAAGGACCCGCTAAAACCCCAAAACAATCCAAAAAAAAGTCACAAGTAAAGTTAACTCAAAACAAGAAATTAAACAACATAACCCCCAAAACAAAATTTACAATTATCATTCCATCGAGCACACCATATACATAAGCAGCAGGTGCAACAGAATTACTAGTCTAAGTACCAATAGTATTATGACAGCACTGGCCAAAATTCACACTGGACAATTCAAACTGATAAGAAGAAGGCAAAACTACCTAATTGTCCAATGCAGCACAATTCAACAGGTGGAAAAATTCATCCAAATTGAAACTATAGGCCCAATAAAGATCAAAGTAGAGAGACACCATAGCACTCAGAGGAAAACACGAGTCACTTCGAACTCCAAACACAGTGAAACCACAACTAATCTGGCTGAACTAACTAAAACCACTATCTTTAAAAATGTAATAGCATTAAACGGATACAAGGACATAAGCAATGAACTCCTACTTCATAAACTCACAGCAAATGGAACACAGACCACCAAAGTATATCGTCTTAAAAATCACAAGGGACAAGGAACAAACAAAGCAGTTATAAAGGCTACCGAGCCAATACCCTCAATAATAAAACTAGGACAGTCAGGAGTGTACCATGAGCTGGAGAACTACATAAATAGGCCAAGATTTTGCACCAAATGCCTGCACTGGGGACACTATGCCCTCAGATGTAGATTCAAACCAAGATGTAAGTACTGCGGAGGTAAAGACAAAGGAGAATGTCACACAACTAAACAAAAATGTGCTAACTGTAAAGAAAACCATTATCCTAGATCGGCAGAATGCAGATTTGTAATAGAAGAAAAACAAATAGTGGACTTAATGAACGAAAAACACTTCACCTACTATTCTGCCAAAAACATTATCTGTAAAAACAACCCCAACACACCAAAATTTAACTCTGAAACAATCAATGAGCACCAAAGCTCTCCACGCAGAATCAGAAGGGAAAACATTACACCACAAAACATATCCTGGAATCAGGAAACAAAAGAACCAAAAACTACCACCCACATTGTAACAAACCATGACCACCCTGATAACACTCCTGATACAAACAAAACTGTCACCCCAAACATCCCTAAACCTAACACACACTCCAACACAGAATTAATACAGGAAGTAATGAACCTAACAACAGGAACCCTAATGCAAGATCTCAGTAGCATAATGAGAACCCTCAAAACTATTTTCACCATAATACCTGATTGGATCACAAGACTAACAGATAAAGACAACGTCAAAAATGAATAGTACAAAAAATAATAAAATCACCATCTGGCAATGGAACTGCAGAGGAATTTTTAAAAAACTATCAGAACTGCAGAATAAACTGAATAATACGGCCGTAAAAACAGACGTAATCTGCCTACAGGAAACCCTCATAACACAAGAACACAAACGCCTTCCCAAACTACAAGGCTATACCCAGGGAATCTTTAAAAACAGACCCATGGGGCAGAAAGGGGGTGGACTAGCAATTTTTAAAATAGATACACTAATCTACTATGAAATAATAGAAGTACCCCCTAACCTAAACATCAATAATAGCATCGAAATAATGTCAGTAATGATAAATATAGGAACCACAAACATTCAAATAATAAATGCATACGACCCGGGGGTACCTTCTGCCCTACCAACGTAATCTCACTAAAGGCAATCACTAATAACAACAACAACAATCTAATGATCTGTGGCGACTTCAACGCACACAGTGAATTATGGGGAGGTAAAAAGAAAGATCAAACAGGGAAAATGGTTGAAAAATGGATAACTGAGAACAATCTGGTCATCTTAAATGACGGGTCGAACACTAGATTAAACCCTGAGGATTGCACTCTCTCACCCACAGACCTAACCATTACTACCCCAAAATTGGCTCAAATCACAAATTGGTGGGTGGATCGGGAAGATACGTTAGGAAGTGACCATTTTCCCGTCACAATCAATATTCAAACAAAAACTCAACATATTCCAAACGAAACCCCACCTAAATGTAGGTACCAAAAGGCAGATTGGGACCAATTCCAATTATTACTAGCTAGACTAAATCCAGATAACTTTTAAAGCCCAAGTATTGACATGTATTATAATAACATAACAGACAGAATTATAGAAGCAGCTAATCGATGCATACCAAAGACAACTAATATCCAAAATAAAAAACCTGTACCACGGTGAACTAAACAGTGCACTATTACACATAAAGACAAAAAAGGGCCTTAGATAAATATAAACGCACCAAACATTCTATCTACTTCCAGCAACATAAAGATAAAGAAAAAGCACTAAAACAAACTATAAAAACTGCTAAAATTAATCTATGGCAAACCTTGTGCTCTAAACTGAGTCTAAAATCAAACTCGAAACAAATATGGGACAAGATAAAAGCCATAAAAGGGAAAGCAACTACCTCAGCCCCAAACATTAAAAATGCCATAACAAATAAAGATAAGACAGACCTCCTAGCGAAGCATTTTTCGAACATGAGTAGCAACAATAATCACACCAGAAACTTTCAAAAACACAAAAAACTAATGGAGGGAACCCAACCACAAATGTTTCAAGACCAAGGAACAAAAGAATCTCACCTAAATAGCGACATCACAGTACATGAATAGAAGATAGCACAACAATCCAAAAACGAAACATCCCTTGGTAAGGATCAGTTAGGTTACATTATCTACAAAAAACTACCTATCAATATAACAATAGCCATAATCAAACTCTTTAATAGGATATGGGATAAAGGCCAACCACCCACCAAATGGAAACAGGCTATAGTAATACCAATTCCTCGACAGAGCATGCCAATTAATCGACGATATCACAACAGCACATAAATTAGTCTAGCTCATGTGGATACCGTTGCACATTGGAATCTCTGGCAACGAAACAGCAGACAAAGTTGCAAAAACCAAACTAGGAGATCGAAACTCTATCAAACTTAACTATAGCTCTACAGAAGCAATAAGCTTCGCACAAACATATATAGACCAAACATGGCAAGATTTTTGGAACTCCTCCACAAAAGGTAAAAAGCACCATGAAACCCCCAAAAACGTAGATAGGAACATACAGCTACCTACGGGTACCTATTTAGAACAGAAAACCATAAACAGGATAATAACTGGAATAACTAAACTAGCAAGCAGTTTTGGAAGGTTTATAGGACCCAAACCAGCAACCATTAACTACTTTAACTGCCACACCACCGAAGATCCACACTACGTATTCAATATATGCCCAAAATATAAACCCGCTCGGAAAATATTTATCAAAAACAAAAAAGAGATTGGATTACCACACACATACCCAGTTACTTATAGACTCTATCAATTCATAGACTCAGCAGGACTTAGGAACAAAATATAATTACTATTCCCACAAAACCAAAAGACCCAGTAACTAGCTAAATAAATTTAGAAGTTACCACATAAAAACCCATAACATATCATTCAATTTTATAAAGTATTAATAAATAATTCACTTACGAAGCACCTATAAAAAACTAAGGAAACCGCAAAATCGGATGTCCTAGATGTCCTTAACGAACCGAGTAATCAGCTAGGACTCCGGTCTCTTGCTAAATAAAGTATAAATAACATTCAATCTCTACAAACATTAATTAATAAATAACTTAAAGAGGTAATATCTAAAAATTTATAAATAACATAACGTAGGAAACATACCCTAAACACCTCGACTAGTAATACCACAATAACTTTGAAAATCTCTCTTCATACATTTCTACTAAGAACCTCTATAAACAGCGTAGAACACCCCCCCCCCCTTTAGAACATTTTCAAGAAGAAAAAAATAGTCGAAACAAAAAAAAATCGCAAGAAACACCAGGCAAATGCAATAAGAAACCAGCGATGTAAAGCAAGCAGGACTGTTCCCGAGCTCTCCTTCCCACTAATGACAGCCAACCATTCACCTGTAAGGGACCTTTATGGACCCACAGACTGAGGCCAAACTATCAGGGTTCCTTGAATCCATAAAAGCCTGGGGAAGATGGCACCATTCCCTTCCCCAGGAACAACTAGCAGGCTGCGGTGCAGTCAGAAAAAAGTGGCACATGCACAATTGTGCGCACGCCACTATAATTAAACTCAACAACAACAAATGAGACTGAATGCATGACTTTTCTACTTGTTTTCTTCAAGTAAAACATTTAAAATTCAACCATCCTTGTTATTATTTCATAAACAAAATAGATCGATCAATAAACCAACGAATAAACAAATGGAGACACAAACAAGTAGAAACATGTAACGATTTTTAATTGTCATGGGCTGAAATCAATCATTTGATTATCGTTCAATTTAAAAGGCTAATTGTTAATATATAATTTCATATTTCTAAAAGCATTTCAGGAATACTTCTTTTTGACATTCGACACAAAGTCATGTTCCTTTTGGCACGTATTTCGTTTGAATACACTGAAGATCAAACTTCTTTGAACGGTTATTGCTTTCATTCAGTATCATCCTACGTCCAAGATCTCCGTCACAAATACAATATTTGACTATACTAATTAAATTGATTTGTCAACTGTCTTTGGCACAAACACTGTTGTCGTGAAAAGTATTTGTACATAAAAGTTCTGACATAAAACATGTTACGAAATGTTAATTCGTAACTGATATTGTATCCCAAAAATCATTGTCCGGAACCATTATTGTAAGATGACAAGCCTAGGGATATGATGCGAAACACTTTTTAAAAATGTCAATATTGTCTGTTTGTAAAAAAAAATAAAAAATAACTGCATTTCTATTTGATAGCAATAAAAATGCACGATTACGGTTCAACTTCACTATTCTGTCTTTCGATGTAAGCAAGGGAACTTCCAGCTTTATTTTTATTTTCGTGCTATAAGGCACTTAATTTCAAGCATAATCTTTGTATCGTTTCGATGAAGTAAATGTCCTTATCAACAGTTAAATCAGATTATTATCTTGAATATACATGATGAATAATGTTGACAAAGGTTTGTTAGGGACTCAAAGTGGCTGCGCAAGGTGCACGCACGTTGCATTGTGGGTTTGTGTGTACTCAATCGTGAGTCTGTGAAAACAACCCATTTTTTTTTGTCAATCGCCCAATTTCGGTATGCGTTTTGCTTCAGTATTGGAAACAAAAACCTTAGGTGCGCAGAAATGCCCGACAGCAGTGTATATATATTGTGTTGGTTAAAAAAAAAGTTTAAAATGGGATAAACTTGTACTGGGGGAGGGTATTATATCTTGTCTCTTAATTTTAAGAGGTGGGATGTGTGTGTTGTTCTGGGGTTATTTTATCTGTACCCGATATTCTTTATAGGTAATCGTCGTGCATATCCTGACGGGAGAAAACGACGTTACTCCAAATAGTCAGTCATTTATAGGTAAACTACCCTAAGCAACGATACGATACACCCCCACCCCTATAATGGTGTGGCATGGTGTAGTATCTCCAGCACCTAAATTGCATGTAGATTCAATCAAAAGCCAAACTTTAACCTCCAGTATGCACTATATCTAAGAATAATGCAAGTCACTGCGAGGTATTTTGGCCCAGTTTGCAATTGGAGTTATTGACGGAATAAACAAGCAACAGTCACATTCAGTCAAATTGCATGATCAACCAACCTCTTCTATACTTTGGAATATTCTTCCTACTGGCTACACTGCTAGATCCCTGTTACATCTACAAATCCCTGCATTACATTTGCAGTAATTACAATGCGCTTTGTGCAAAATATTTAGATAATATGCGGGAATATGGTATTTCATTATATATGCTAACGGTGCGATATGTAAAACGATGATGATCAAAAATAAACTTAAAATCTATCTTAGTGATATAATCATACACGCTACCAACAAAGATATACGTAATATACATGATGTCGCCGAAAGGTTGTACCGCGAATATATATACAAAATTTAAAATTGAAATATCTAAGCATCGTTTTAAATAAAGTTGACTTAAAAATAAGTTTTAACCTTATTACTATCTCATTTATATATATATAAGTGACCAATACAGTTTTATTTTCACAGAAACAGTAGAAAATACTGTCTGACTTATGGGCGACACTAGATATATCCTTTAGGCGACCGCGGTCGCCTAAAGGTTGCGCGTATGTATATATGTAATTGAAGAAAGTTCGCGGAACACTATTTTGAACGACTTTTAAGAACAACAAACTATACACTATACTATTTTCAGGAAGTACGTTCTTCAAATAGGAAAAAAATTAGTTACAGTTAAAAATAATAATGATCGCAGGAACTATTAGCTGACTACGGCACATACAAATAATAATATGTACATGTACGTCTGACCAAATGACGATTTCCGAAATCGCATTTACAAATTTGACATAAAAAGGAGACGTTTTACAGATTGGGGGTGATTGCGGAGATCATATTCGATTACCGGATATACTATTTAATAGATGTCATCGATGCTTATAGAAAATACTGGGTTTCATTTGATCCATTACTGGGTGTAGCTTTCGTAGGTCGCTCCATTGCTGTTTATTGCTCATAGAGCATGCGCTAGATAGTTATAGTATTTACGGAAGGCGATGTGAGTAACCAAACTGCTGTTCAGCAATAAGTTTGGGATATATTTTCAATAAAGTAGTTCTCCCTGGTGATAATTTCAATAAATACATATTTTTAGTTGGAAATAATACTTATGTTTGAGTTGATTTATAGTCTCAAGACGAGCTAGGTTTCTCCGACAATTTTCCAAATTCTTCAACATCCAGCTCTTTTCCAACAGCCTTCAAGCTTTCAACGGTTGTCCAGCAAAATTCCAACTATACGGTATTGAAGGCCCAGATAAGTTAGAATCGGCAGCCAGAAAAGACAGAAAGAAACGTTCACAATACAGCGAGTGAAGCCCATATTCATTGGGTATGTCCAGCTGCATGTACCATTCAGGATTAGGAGTCAGTATAGCAAGACATGGGTGTCTACTTTAATTTTGGATTTTGGTTACTTCTATAATTTACTTAATATTTATTTTGATATTATTGTCTCATTGACAATTTCTCTAGTTAAAATATTTTAAGATACATATAGCTAATGCTGTAATTTCGGTATTTAAACTATAACTTGAGTTTGTCGTATTATTATCAAATAACAGTTTCTTCACTTCTAATATTTTAAATCTTGGACCCGTTTCATGAGTTTGAGATATGTATATATGTGGCGTTTAGTTCCTGTTCTTTGAGAAGGTTTATTTTGCAAGGTCCAGCTATATAAAATAAACTGAGTTCGCCTTGACGTCCATATAAACTGCAACTATAAAACTTTGTTTGGGTAATCATTGGTGATGTTTCCTTACTACATACCACCCCTTTTGTATTAATTGTGTGTGGTCATTGAATGTGACAGTTTTCTCTTCACATACCACGCGTTTACTAGTATATATTGTGTGATCATTAGACGAAAATAATTATCTCCTCATATCACAATTTTACAATTCTATAAGTGTATTTATGTTCATTGAATGTGTATATTTATCTTCAAATATCACACTTTCTTTGAATGAATTCTCGATCTGATCAACTTATTTGCCTTCGTCGGGCAAACATACTATTCCCCTTGATACCACACCCAACTTCAAGTAGTAGTCGGTTAGGACGCTGTCTAAGGGTCACAAGTCTTTAATGGTTTTGAAAACAATCAAGGGACTATTGCAGTCCGATAGACTCCAACCAACATTATCTACGATAATTCTAAGTTATGAAGTCGTTTTCTGCCAAGGAATGCACATTACATAAATAAAGATAATCTTCTCTATAGTGCCCCTCCACCTTACCACAATCAGTACACAATAATAAACAATAATAAATTAGGAGTCAAGTCACATATATACAGAAAGTTGAGGATATGTTGTCATACACCTCAGTGAATTCAAGCAATTACACAAAGCAACATTTAAAGCAATATACCCGAATGTCAGATCTGATGGCATCTCCACCACGGTGCTATATTTTCGTGAATCTAGGTGACTGATGAAATTTCAGATTATTGCTGTTACTTTATTCGAATCTTGCATCTTGAATAATTGTGTATAGTATGAATACAAAGGTTCGACTGTCATGCTTTTAGTCTATTTTATTGCATAATGAATTGCCCACTGAACTTAGACACAAAGACACAGTGATCACATTCAAGAAGGCTCTCAAAACTCACTTATTTCGACTGCAAGAACAAACTTAAAGACCTAATAATGTTTCCTACCTGAAATATTCTCAGCATGTTTTTTTTTATTTTTTAATGTTTTTCTAATTTCATGTTATTTGTTTTTGTAATAATTTATTGTTTCTTATCTTATAGGTGTTTTCTAATGTTGTAAAGCGCTTAGAGCTTCTAAAGATTAGGCGCTATACAAAATCCTCATTATTATTATTATTATAATGTGTCTTCAAAAGCAAGCGTCAGTATTTTCTTGGGTTGTTGTTTCAAAAAGTGAAAAAGACTTAGTTAACAGCCTTGACGTTTTAGAATGTTCCCGTTTAATTCAAATTTAATATGATCAATACTAATACATATTTAACACATCCCATCGAGAATATTAATCATAATAGTCCGCTAGATTAAGCTTTCTGATCTACTAATAATATTTTGGAGCAAAGGAAGGGTATTTATCACAGCATCAATTTGCATTTTATTCACAGTCATTAATTCCATGCATATATTGAATACACCAAACGGAATATAAGCAACGCTTCAAACAAAATCCAAAGACAAAGTTTATGGGACTGTCATCACTACACCACTTTCAAACGGCTGAATGATTTTTTAGTTGAATATATTGTATTTGCATCATGAAGACATACAATAATACTTTAAGCAATTAAGGAAGTTTCCGCAAATTAAAACTTTGTTTGTTCAAAATTCAGAACAAAGTCTCAAACCAGAAAACCTTTGCGACTAAATTTTGATTTTCGGTTTTGAAACAGTTTTGTTTTTCTCGACGACGACATGTAAACAAATATATATTTTTATATATAACTTGACTGTATCACTTTTCATCTTTGATATTCATTAATATCGCCATTTGAAACATATTTAACATGTCCTTGTTTCTCTGTCTGAGTTATTCTAAGGTGATTCATATAGCATGGTTCACATATTTCGTAAATATTCAAATATATATGTTTTTCATATTCTGCTATTATAATATCCACTTTTTATTTTGCTCTCGAAAATATCAAACCAATAGAGAGTGGGTGTATCTCACTCTTTAGTTTTGGTGGTGAGGTGTCGTAACATATCAAATTGTATATATTCATTTATGTCAATATATTTGCCTCTTATTTGTAAAGATGCAAAAGTTACGTGAACATTATTGTCTTTGGGTACGTCTCTACTGCACAAGAAGAAGCCACGTGTGTCCGAAGTTAATTAAAGCAGAACAAAGTAGAGATTTTTCTTGTGTTCGAAATGGAATTAATGGGGTGGATGATTTATCATAACCTAACATAGAGTTTTGTTTTCTTTCAAAATATGTTTCAGATTTTTATCTATTTTTATTTTCCATTACAATGACTAATTTGTCCTCATCCACATATTTGCAGAACTTGAACAGTTTCACTTGTGCGTCAAAATAGTGTTACTTTAATACATAATTAGGTAACGACTTAGATATTCTTTCTTCGAAATAAAAACATTTACATGTATCTTATGCTGTTAGTAAGGTCATGTCTGACGAGATCAAGATTATGGCATTGCTGTAAAGATTGTATCTTTGAATGTACTTGCTCAAATTGAACGAACATATTATATAACAAATTGTCTTTTCTTCATATGTAAAATATCATAAACCCATTATGTAGTATTTCTATCTTTTTTACCCTGACCGCAAAGGGCGCATAAATGTATCACATAAAGCATTTTAGTTTTGTATTCTCTCTCTCTCTCTCTCTCTCTCGTAATTTTACATTCGTAGAAATGAAATATTATATTCATTGTTGACAGGTTCTCTCTTTGTTGTCACACACTTACACCGACGTTGTAACAGAGGTTTATTTTTTTTTAAACTACCCTTATACGATAGCTATTTGTTTAATACTGACGCAAGTCACATGTTAAAAGTTTCTTCCGCTAATTTGTACGTATTATTTATACGAACTCGTGCATAAATATACCAATATAGCGGAGCAACATCTGTTTTTACCCATACCTTGAAAATAATTATTTCACTAAAACATGATAAATTTATCAACGGTTGAAAAAAGAAGGAATTGGTTAGGCTAAATAACTAGATTTAATGCTGTGTGTCTGCAGACATTGGATTATTGTCATAATGTATATTATGAATAGTAAATATTGCGTACGTTATTACAAGGTATCCAAATCAAACAATTGCAAACATGTATCCACACAGTCCGTTTGAAATGAATCAAGACTCTACATTAACACCTATCTTCGGTCTGCAACACATTTTTGGCTTAGTAGACGTGAAGTATTAACTGTCACCAGGCATATAGAATTTGCAGTCCATATGTTTCAAGGATTTTACATATACTAGCTTTCCATCTTTTGAAGATGTTAAAACATATATATATATATATATATATATATATATATATATATATATATATATATATATATATATATATATATATATATATATATATATATATATATATATATATATATATATATATATATATATATATATATATATATATATATATATATATATATATATATATATATATATATATATATATATATATATATATATATATATATATATATATATATATATATATATATATATATATATATATATATATATATATATATATATATATATATATATATATATATATGTAAATGTATATAAGAAAAAGATAAACATATGAAAATCTTAAATCAGATGGCAATTTGGTAATTTAAAATACCGGAGAAGGTGGATACATTGATACCTACACGGATGATACATACATACATGGGGAAATTACAAAAGCAATGGAAGCAGTACTCACGTGCTGTAACCACCATATCCTGGCACCATATTGCAATAACTGTAAAAATAAGTGTCTTCTTCTGGAATATCATTATTTCATCGATTCAGAATAGAACACCAAACTCCAACCCCCAGCGAAACTTGTATCACATACATAAATTAAATTGTATTATTTTTCTTCCAAGTATTTTTCATCTGTGATACACCTTGAACACAGTGGTGCTGCTCATTCCTATTTTACGTAGTTTACATTGGTGATCTGCGGCAATAATGAGATGACAGTGACTTATATAGTGGCTGCATATCAGATAGGTCAATTTTCATTGGTTAAAGAAATAATCCAGGTAATTGCTAAGTTAAAAGGCAATGTATTGTTGGATGGGGGTTTACAATAGTCCCATTATAATTACTTTATAACTGACTGTATAATCAACAGAGAGAAAACTTATTTAATTCCCATGGACCATAACATTATAATATTTTGCAAAATTATTATTGTTTCGTGATAAGAAGGGGAATAAAATATGTGACATCAGGACCGATTTTAAGAAACACATTTAAGTTGTCCAATGTCGATGATGAAATCACACTTTTTATACCAATTTGTACATAGACGTCTTCCGAAAGAAACTCTGTAATTCCAGTAATTGCTTTCAGTCAGTCAACGATTTATATTAATTTAAATGCTGATTAATTAAATGTGGTATTTAATATTTCTCTGTAGTTTGTAAAATATTTAGCTGTATGTGAGATAAAATAAACAGGTTATTATCCAATAAATGATATTATTGAACCTTTTCCACTGCCTCTCTCTTTATCGATGCATATACTATACATATGACAACATTTCTGTTTTCAAAAGCAAACTAAAGAAACACATAAACAGTAAACAGTTATGGGTGTTATGTGAGCACATGTACTGTACTAACTCACCGTGTCCATGTTTCGGTGAATTTTAGTGTGTTTAATGGAAAATCATACGCATTTATAACAAAATAATTAAAGTAGAAATTAATCAAAAAAGCAAATTATAAAGCATAATGAAATATGTACTCCTGTAATAAATGAAATAAACAATTTTAATGACAAAATAAGCGAAACGTTTAAATACAATCAACCGATGGTAGTTTTATTATCATTAATATGTAGAACAGCTATAAGGAAATACAACATTTGGAAACAAGAACAATATAGAAGGCCAGTAGATAGATAAATGAGAAAACACCTTTCTACTGGAGAGAATAAATGACTAAAAATAGTTTAACGAAATATATTGCAGTATTGAAATTCCTGTTTACAAAACGAATGTTCCATTTGAGTTTGGCGAAGGACTCAACGATAAAGTTATATTTCTTTATCCAGTTGAGCGCAAAACTGGTAAACCACTTTACTGCAACACTGTCTTTTACTGCAGTAATTACAATAACCGAAGAATTCACACTGTTTGTTAGGGTTAAAAATCAGCATTGTATATATTTACCTTGATTAAATGAGTAATATCCAATCTTATTTGAGTCTGTTAAAATTGTTTTCATCATGTTTTGTTTCTTACCATAGACATGGTCACTAGAAGCAATTGCAGAATAGTAGACATATCAAGCTGCATATCAGCCTGAAAGATAGGAATGGGAATGATATAAAGTTACGGAATGCTTGTAATGTATGTCCTGCATGCCATGTCGTGTTTTAGACACGTGTAATTTCAGAACAATAAGAGGAAGCAACATTGTTTGGTCGCGACCGTTTTGGCGTTAGATTTCTGTACTATGCCTTTCTGAGGATGTCCTAAACGTTAAACGTAAACTCAACCTTCCGATGCTAACAGAGTCCGAAATAATGCGGTGAAGAAAAAAATATGCGAGGGAAAAATATTCACTTAGATTTTTTCTTAAAAGGATTGCCCGTCGACATTTGATAACATGCCTTTGTGTAGATTATGCTAAAGTTACCTCAGATAAACAAATTCCTTACGAAACACGAACATGCTGTATAATTCGTCCATCAAACAAGTATTTCATAGTCCTCGTAGGACAAAAGTAACAACAATATATTGTAACGCTTTTAATGCGTTCTTTATACGTTTGCCAATAATTTTGCTAACAGTATTTGACGGAGAATATGTTAATGTTTCATCAAATAACAAAATCGTTCGAGATACGAAGAAGTAGTAAAATCAGTCTATGCAAAACTTAAGTGATAATCCTCGTAAGTACTCAATAACATTTCGGACGTTGCAGTTATCTACATACTTTGATTCATGCGTCAGTATCAACAATTTTACTGCGTTTGGTTGTTTATTGGTCTCCACAGATGAAATGTTTATACAGTCCATCAACATTTTCTAAATTTGATCAGTCCAAAAGTCTCTTTGCAATCTTTGATTGGCAGCTTCAGCGTAATTTTTCCATTCAGGGTCTTCTCGTGGGCAGATTAGATTTGCGGAGGAAAAGCTGCACACCGTGAACTTCGAAGGCGATTAGGGAGACCCAGATAGAATTCCTCAAACCAGTTAACGATAGACATAAGATCTTCTGTACCTTCCTTTTCGGGGTTTCAAGGACAATAGCCAGCTGTGCCGGAAATATCTAAATCAGGATCACTGTTGTATCGGCGTAACAGGCCTACTCAGCGAGTTTTGAGCAGTTTCCTGGTCAAGTGGAAGAAGCATCCATTGATTTCGGAAGACAGAAACGTCAACCTTACTCCGTTGACTGAAACCTGGACGAAATCAATGACCACAACTGTTTGAGAGCTTCAAACGTTCGTCGATATGTTTCCTTTCCTTTGTTGGTAAGTAAAGCATAGATTACAGGTATTACGATTGTCCTCTATCTACCATAATGTACATATGTCGGAGAGAAAAAGACAGGAGTCAGGCTGAATTTTCCCTCCACTTGATCACTCTAATCGATATTCGACTGTTGACCAAAAATAAAAAATGCGATTTTCATCTTGTTTGCACGAATCGTAGAGTAGATGATGCTCCAGTCTATCAGACGCTACATCCAATATGCGTCCGCTATAACACTTGATGTATAATCGGCAGGTTGTGGAGATGCGGCTTGAATTTCCTTCCTACTGCGTTGGATACCCATTCGAACAGAGTCCTTTTTGTGCGTTTCATTTCAATGGCAACGGCGGTTCCTTGAATAGAATGATTGAAGATCAATGAAGGGATTTAGAATGTATATATTGCACTTACATTGATTACCGTAATTACGTTTCCCAATTCAAATGCATTCTATAAGCAAAATAAACATATCAAGACAATACACTTTTTTATGCAGCACTGAGTACGTAACGTATAAACATAACATGTCCTTCTATCTCGCGCCAAAACAGCCAGAACAAAAATGACTGCTGACAAACTGTCAGGCGCCAAAAACATCGCTGCTAAACGGTGGTGCCAATAGGTCAAGTACCCCATTAAATACTTATGCATGATTATGTGTGTATCAGATGTCTATATCAGTTCGCTTTGATCTGAGTCAAATACGGATAAAACAATTAGCAGTGACTGAATATGCATGCCATATTCCTGCGTGCTATTTAAAACTCAAAAAAATGGTTTTCAAAATATTAAAGTTTTGACTTTGATGTTCTATTTATATCCGTATGTGTGACAGTACTTTAGGGATCAGACAATGGTGTTTTTAGAAGGACTAACATTCCGTGACATTTTCTGGAATTTTATATTTTTCATATTTTGCAGTAGCGTTAACGTAACAATGTCAATAATTACATACATATCATCAAGAAAACATAATCTTTTAATATAACAGTAAAATTAATAACGGTCTGCCACTCAGTTGAACCAGCTATGAAATTAATGCATAAGACATTTATGAAAAGTGGGAAATTAAAGCGAATAAACGTTTGAAACAGTTACAAGGGAACAGATCATATAAACATTTAATCGTGTAGTTGTAATACTCACTTCTGCTCTGTAGAATATCCACAGAAGTATATTACTGCACTCAACTCTCCATTTCACACAGTAATTAAGTATCGTAAGCAGATATGCAGCCTAGCATGTTTACTTCTTTCCATCTTCTATGAAATTTTCAAAACGTTGAAACAATAACACTCTCGAATATGCATACGGATTTGGAACATCTTTAGTTTATGACTAGAAAATCTCTGAATGTCGAGTGTTCTTTGTTTTGTTTTTTTTCCACTGATTCAATATTTTGTCGGTTTCATAAATATCGCACTTTTTTAATGCGGAAAATATCAAAATGTAGGTTAAAATGTAGATTGGTTGCAAACTTTGTTTCAAAAGAAAAAATAATAGATCTTCCTATATGGATCTTACTATTTTCAAGTAAATATAAATATGACTTTTATATTGACGCTACTCACTTGTTTCCTTCATTTTTTATGTGTAATATCTAACTCCTATTTTAGTGTGCGCATAGATACTTAATCATCCCAGTCATAAAAGGGGAATGGTTTCTGGTTCTACACATTTATTTGTGAAGGAAATATGCGGTGAAGCGTTATATATAATTCAATTAAAATTAATAAATTTAGAAAAGATGGGAAATGAAGGTCAAGATTAAAGTTTGGGGACTTTTTTCTCTGCAGCTTATGTCTTTTTATCTTGTTGAATACAACCATCATTGCCTAAAGGGGGTTGGATAATGGGTTACAATTTAAGATTAGTCTCATGCTGCACCTCGGCTTTAATCGCCATACAACGGAGGACCACTGATGCCATATGTTATGCAGGACAGAGTAGACAATCACTGAAATCCAATTATTGCATAATTGTAATTTATAAAGTATAAACAATAATTATTTTCAGCGAGTAAATGGCTAGAACGTGAAAATGCTGAGCTTTTTTTCACTTTGATCATATACGTAATTCCTAGAGGTATAAGTTTTCAGCAAAGAGTGTATGTCATATTACATCACTAACATTTCAACAGTATGACCAATCCTATTATTATTATTATCATTAATTATTATAATTATTATTATTATTATTACCATTATTATTATTATTATTGATTTATGATTTGGTATATGTGGATTTTACTATGAATTTTTTGGTATCATAATCTGGGAGGGGAATATCTTTTAATGTCACACTAACCAAAATGTATGCTACTATCATTGTAAAATAAATTTCCGCAGCGAACATGTTAATAATGTTCGATTCAAATACCTTCATCTCTAAACCGCATTATGCAGAATAGGATCTAGGTTTCTCAACTGTGTTGCATAAGAGTCTATGCGCTAGTTTCATTTACACCGACAATACCGTATGAACGTAGGCAATTTTTAAGATCATGTGCATTAAGACAGTCTATGTGTTGATATCTAGATTACTTAGAACAACATTACAATGTTGATTCGTGCATTAAAGTTTCATGGATAATTATAATAGCTGTTTGTATTCCTTAAGTAACGATCTAACAGACGAAAAAATGAAACAGCTCCTCTATTAAGAATAAAGGCTATTTGCATATCAGATTGCATAGGTAGGAAGATCGATTGGTCCTTGTGTATGTAGGTCAACATGAAGGTGAATTCATACATACATACATATCTACATACATACATGCACACACATACATACATACATACATACATACATACATACATACATACATGCACACACATACATACATACATACATACATACATACATACATACATACATACATACATACATACACATACATACTTACATACATACATACATACATACATATGCAGATGCCGATTTAGGGGAACTCCCCGGGGCACTGGAGCTACATAACGAATCATCACCTGATGGAGTAACCAGAAGTGACCTTACCAGTCGCGAAAAACAGACCTCGTTTGTGATTTATGATAGATTTTATCCCGATAACGTCCTCGCTGATGTTGAGCGACTAGATATTTTGATTGGTGGAAGACGAGCTGACAAGATTTCCCCCTAAGTCACCAATGAAGCAGCTGCAATCTGTCAGCGATTATTTACCGCTGTCGTCATGGATAGTAGTGTTTATCGGGAACTAATCGATGAAAAATCGATGAAAAATACCGATGATTACTACAGTGAATGATCAATTAGATTTTAAGTTTAACATGTGCTGTAACTTATATATATATATATATATATATATATATATATATATATATATATATATCGTACTTGCGGAGATACACCAACCTATGAATCGTAGTAATAGACCTAACAATATCTGTCAAGAATTGAAGAGGTCCCTAACCCTTCTTATAACTGATCGAAAAATGTGCATACACAGTTCAAGACTGTCTTTCAAGTTATTATATTCAATGATTTACGTCAGTATTTGAACTAAGTTCTTATTCACACGAACTTAGTTACCTCCAGTCGTGTGTGTAATTAAACACCCGATATGATCTAATTTGTTGACGTCCATGTAGTAGTTAAATTTAAAAGCATAATTGATACCACCAATCTATGAAATATCACCATATTAGCTACATTTGTGCAGATTATTGAATATACTTTGCTGACATAATCGTGTATTTGTAATAGTCACTTCTGTTGTGTAGAATATCCACAGAAGTATATTACTGCACTCAGCTCTCCATTTCACACACTAATTAAGTATAGTAAGCAGATATGCAGCCTAGCATGTGTACTTCTTTCCATCTTCTTTGAAAGTTTCAAACAGTTGAAACAGTAATACTCTTGAACTTATATACGGATTAGCAATATCTTTAGTTTATGACAAGAAAATCTCTGAATGTCGATTGTTCTTATTTTTGTCCTCCCCTGATTCAATATTCTGGCGATTTCATCAATATTGCATTTCTTTTTAAATGTGGGAAATATCAAAATGCAGGTTACAATGTAGACCGCTTGCAGACTTTGTTTCAAAAGAAAAAATAGTACATGTTCACATATGTATCTTACCATTTTCAAGTAACTATAAATATTGGTTTTACATTGACGCTAGTCACTTGTTTCCTTCACTTTTTATGTGTAATATCTTATTCCTATTTCAGTGTGCGTAGAGATACCCTTAAATATCCCAGTCATTAGAGCGTAATGGTTTCTCGTTCTACTCATTTAGTTGCGAAGGAAATACCCGGTGAAGCGTTAGATATAATTCAATTCAAGTTAATAAATTTAGCAAAGATGGGATATGAAGGTCAAGATTAAAGTTTTGGGATTCGTTTTGACTGTAGCTTATTTATTTTTATCTTGCTGAATACAACCATCATTGCCTAAAGTGGGCTTGAACGGGTCAGGCTGGGCTTCTAATTTAGGTGCATCATCTCTAGTCATGAAATAAAAATTAAAATATTATCGATACAAAAATATCCTAATGCTTCAATCACTTTAACCAAACATGTAATACCTAGAGGTATTGGTTTTCAGCAAAGAGTGTATGTCATATTTCAACAGCATGAACAATCCTATTATTATTATTAGTAGTATTAGTATTATTACTTTTTGTGCTTTGGTATATGTGGATTTTGCTATGAATGTTGCTGATATCATAATCTGGGCGGGGAATATCTTGTAATGTCACACTAACCAAAACTTATGCGACTGTCATTGTAAAAAACAACTTACGCAGCGAAGTTGTTAATACTGTTCGATTCAAATACCTTCATCCCTAAACCGATTTAGATAAATCATTTCGGAAATCAAGCGCCTCAACATCGCATACATATTGCTGCAGCACAGCAACCTAAGAAAGAACAAAATTTCAATGCAGTTCATTGTAATGTGCAAATGCTGATTATCATAATGTATGTTTGTATGTTTTAAGAACAAATGCTGCATTTATGTTTGCTTAAATATGTTTGCATTTCCTTTTTTAATACATAGCTCATTCCATTTATATAGCTCATTCCATTTAGCGGATTCGCAGGTAGGAGTTTGAGAACGAGAGTTATACATAAATTCTTGCTTTGACTGTACAATATCGAAGTTTGGCTTTATTAACTAGCAAAGTCTATCTGGTAAATACTTAATCTTCGGATAAATTATGGTATTCTTTTTGCTCCTTGTACCGAGAATTGACGTTATACACGTTTCCCATTTCATTCAAGTTTATCATGATCCATACTGGAAAATATTCAACACATCCATATAGAATATCAGCCATTGTAAATCAACTAAAATTATACAATTAGCTTTTACTCTAGAGGAAGCTGTTAGTTACAAGGGAACAGATGATATAAACATTTAATTAAACTAGTTTGGGAGGCTCAGTACTTGAAAATTCTGCTGATGCGTGTGCTCGTCATGCATCGACTTTAGCCAGTAATTAATGTACTCATCCCCAAACCTAATGTAAAACTTTCGTAAATTCTAGGCAGAATAACTTAATTCTGTTCTAAAATCCCTGCTAAACAGATGAAATATGAGTACTTGTTCATTAATAAATGTTAAATGTATGTGTTTTGTTGCTTAAATGTTTCTTTGAGAGATTATGCCGTTTAATATTATAATACAAATATGACAAATGTTTACGCATGATAAACAGTTAACTCCTCACAAGCAGGAAAATATACCAGAAGAAGATCAATATATCAATCCAGCAAATCGCCGTATTAATTAAATCCCAAATGAATTTAACCCAAACTAACTTTTCAAGGTAATAAAACCAGAAATATTGTTTATTCCATTTAAATTTGCTTCTTTCAATATGAAGGGAAAGAGAAATGCTAAAAATACAGTCCTAAACAGATTAGGTACAATGCTTGCAAAAGACGTCACCAAATACTGTGGAAGTTGTGATTTTATTAACTTGACTGACATTAAAATTTTCATAATTCGGGTAGAATAAATATTCCTGATGAAGGCAATACTACTAATATATTGATACAGGTACAATCAGAAGCTGATAATCCCCTAAAAATACAATTGGCAAAGAACCTATATATTTTACAGGGTATTATCCAAAGTTTCAACTAAGGTATAACTTACATCTCCTAGAATATCTTGTCATCTTAAAGCTTTTTCCAAAGTTCCGGACTTTGAACATTGAGTATATGCAATAGTGAGTACTTAGATATCTAGGAAAAGGAACTGGAAAACATTTGTTTGACGAATGATAACATTACCCCAAAATGAATTGTACATTTAATAATTGACAACCATATAAACAAAATAGCTTTGTATGATGACATATAAATGACGATAATTATCGACATAGAACCCAACCCATGTCTAAAGGAGCAGAATGTTGGTTCACCTATAGTCAGTTTAAATCTTGTGAAACAACGAAATAAAGTGATTCAGAAAAGTTTTTTTCTCAATCCAGCGAGACAGTCTCAAATATCAGTGATTATATAATGACTGCCATGTATGGTATATATCAGAATATTCAATGTAGGCAACAGTTTACAGACGCCACCATGTATATTTGCTGAAAAACAAAAATAAATTAGTGTCGTATGTGTTAACAATTTCACAATTCATATTGACTAGGTAATATATGAAATAGCGTTTATACTATTGTGCAGCCATGATAGTTTACAAAAAGTAGGATTTTGCTGATTTTATTGTGAGATAAGAATACCACGGAACTTTAAACCGCGTTTTGAGATAAGAATACCACGGAACTTTAAACCGCGTTTTGAGATAAGAATACCACGGAACTTTAAACAGCGTTGAAGTGTTTCGGACAGTCTTTAAAATCTAGTTTTAATCACAGTGTAGCTTGCATCATAATTTGTTTTGTGCAATACATTTTGAATTTATTTGTCTTCTGATTTTTGAATACCACAATTGTAGCTTTTTTTCTACTCCATTAAAGTTATTAGTAAAAATTATAGAATACGGTACTGTTTTGGTTGGAAGGTTAATGAGCAAGGCAGATTTTGTTTTTAAGCAGTAGATGAGCACCTGCTCCAGGACTAATGTCCGGATAACATGGGCACACTGAGGGAAGTTTATGTGGTATATGTGTTAATGACAGACCAATACTTTGAATCCGTCAGAGAATCATTCCATTTTATTTTTAGTGAGAAAAGGATTATACTATTGTAACTTTAACTAGTGTTGTAATTTCCATATATTACGAACTTGCAGATATACATACACCCATGATACGTAGTAATAGACCTATCAATATATATATGATGCATTGATGTGGTCACTAAGCATTTTTATAATCGAACTAAAAACGTTTATGCACAGTTGAGGATTGTCCTTCAGGTTATTCGAGTAATTTACTTACATCGATTTTCGGACTAAGTTCTTATTTACACGAACTTATTTACCTGCAGCGGTGTGTGTAATTAAACACCGGATATGATCTAATTTGTTGAATTCCATTTAGTAGTTAATTATAGAAGTATAATGTCTACCACCAATCTATGAAATATCACCATATTAGCTACATTTGTGCAGATTATTGAATATTCTTTGCTGACATAATCGTGTAGTTGTAATACTCACTTCTGCTCTGTAGAATATTCTCCGAAGTATATTACTGCACTCAACTCTTCATTTCACACAGTAATTAAGTATAGTAAGCAGATATGCAGCCTAGCATGTGTACCTCTTTCCATCTTCTTTGAAAGTTTCAAAAAGTTGAAGCAATAACACTCCCGAACTTAGATACGGATTAGCAATATCTTTAGTTTATGACAAGAAAATCTCTGAATGTCGATTGTTCTTTGTTTTGTTTATTCCACTGATTCACTATTCTGGTCCTTTCATGAATATTGCACTTTTCTAAATGCGGGAAATATCAAAATGTAGTTTAAAATGTAGACCGGTTGCAGACTTTGCTTCAACTTGAAAAATAATACATGTTCCTATATGGATCTTTCTATTTTCAAGTAACTATAAATATGGGTTTTACATTGACGCTAGTCACTTGTTTCCTTTATTTTTTATTTATATGATCTTCTTCCTATTTTAGTGTGCTTATATATACACTTAATAATCACAGTCATTAAAGCGGAATGGTTTCTCGTTCTACACATTTTGTTGTGAAGGAAATACTCGGTGAAGCGTTAGATATAATTCAATTAAAGTTAATAAATTTAGCGAAGATGGGATGTGAAGGTCAAGATTAAAGTTTTGGGATTTTTTTTGTTGTCTGCAGCTTATGTATTTTTATCCTGTTGAATACAACCATCATTGCCTCAAGCGGGTGGGTGTAGCGGGTTACAATCTAGGATTAGCCTCATGGTGCTCCTCGGCTTTAATCGCCATACAATGGAAGACCACTTTGGGCATAGGTTATGCTAGACAGAGTTAAAAATTGCTTAAATCCAATAAACGGCTAGAACGGGTCAGGCTGGGCTTTTAATTTAAATGCATCATCTCTAGTTATGAAAATATCCCTAATGCTTCAATCACATTAATCAAATATGTAATGCCTAGAGGTATTATATTTTAGCACAGAGTGTATATAATATTCAAACACTATGAACAATCATATTATTATTATTATTATTATTATTATTATTATTATTATTATTACATTTTGTACTTTGATATATGTGGAGTTTGCTATGAATTTTGTTGGGTTTATAATCTTGGCCTGCAATATCTTGTAATGTCACAGTAACCAAAAATTATGCTGCTATCATTGCAAAATAAATTTCCTCAGGGAAGAGGTTAATACTGTTCGATTCAAATACCTTCATCACAAAACCGATTTAGATAACTCATTTCGGAAATCAAGCGCCTCAACATCGTACATATATTGCAACCTAAAACAAAACAAAATTTCAATGCAGACCAATGTCATAAAAAATACTGGCAATTAGAATGTATATTTCTATGGTTTAAGAACAAATGCTGCATTTATGCTTGCTTCAATATGTTTACATTTCCTTCTTAATACATCGCTGATTCCATTTAAAAATACCGGATTCGCAGGTAGGAGTTTGAAAATGAGAGTTATACATAAGTTCGTGATTTGACTGGACAATATACGAATTTAGGCTTTATTGACTAGCAAAGTACATCTGGTAAATATTTAATCTTCGGATAAATTAAGGTATTATTTGTGCTCCTTGTACCGGGAATTGACGTTATACACTTTTCCCATTTCATTTATGTTTAGCATGATCGATGCTGGAAATATTCAACACATCACAGAGAATGTTAGCCATTGAAGATCAAATAAAATTATAATATTAGCTTTTCCTCCAGAGGAAGCTTTTAGATTCACATCATTTCAATTGTTCGCAACTTATAAATATTTGAGGAATAGGAATGTCCACGTCACATTATGTACTGCTCTGTGAGTTACGTTCAACTGCAAACTGCATTGAGCCAGAACTGCCGGCTCATTATGTGAAAGATGATATGGGTCAATAGAGTTGGTTATTAGCAATCAATAAAGCAAACAACATAGACTAGGATGTAGAAGCGCATTATGCAGAACAGGACCTAGGTTATCCACATTTGCATAAGAGTATATGCGCCAACTTCATTTAAATAGCAAATACAGTGTGAGCATTGGCAATTTATAAAATCATATGCATTAACATACTCTACGCATTGATATCGATATTATTTACAACAAAATTAAAATGTTGATCCGTGCATTAAAGTTTCATGGTAAATTACAATAGCTGATTGTATTCATTAAGTAACGACCTAACTGACAAAATATTAAACATCTCCTCTCTAAAGAAAAAACGCTATTTCCAAATTAGATTGCATAGGCAGGAGGATTGATGGGTCGTTGTGTATGTACGTCAAAAGGAAGGTTAATTCATATATACATACATACATACATACATACATACATACATACATACATACATACATATGATCTGCGATCGGTCAGCGATTATGTAACGTTGTCATCATGGATAGTAATATTTATCGGGAACTAATCGATGAAAAATCGATGAAACATACCGACGATTACTACAGTGATTGAACAATTAGATTGCAAGTTTAACAAGTGTTATAATATATATATATATATATATATATATATATATATATATATATATATATATATATATATATATATATATATATATATATATATATATATATATATTACGTACTTGCAGAGATGCACAAACCTATGAATCGCACTAATACACCTAACAATATTTGTCATGAATTGACGAGCTTCCTAACACTTTTTATAACTGAACGAAAAACGTTTATGCAAAGTTGAAGACTGTCATTCAGGTTATTTGGGTCATTTATAACGTCGGTATTTGAGCTAAGTTCGTATTCACACGAACTTAGTTACCTGCAGCCGTGTGTGTAATTAAACACCCGATATGATCTAATGTGTTGACGTTCATGTAGTAGTTAACTATAGAAGCATAATTTCTACCAGCAGTCTAAGAAATATCACCATATTAGCTACATTTGTTCAGAATTTTGAATATACTTTGCTGACATAATCGTGTAGTTGTAATACTCACTTCTGCTCTGTAGAATATCCACAGAAGTATATTACTGCACTCAACTCTCCATTTCACACAGTAATTAAGTATCGTAAGCAGATATGCAGCCTAGCATGTTTACTTCTTTCCATCTTCTATGAAATTTTCAAAACGTTGAAACAATAACACTCTCGAATATGCATACAGATTTGGAATATCTTTAGTTTATGACTAGAAAATCTCTGAATGTCGAGTGTTCTTTGTTTTGTTTTTTTCCACTGATTCAATTTTTTGTCGGTTTCATAAATATCGCACTTTTTTAAATACGGAAAATATCAAAATGTAGGTTAAAATGTAGATCGGTTGCAAACTTTGTTTCAAAAGAAAAAATAATAGATCTTCCTATATGTATCTTACTATTTTCAAGTAAATATAAATATGACTTTTACATTGACGCTACTCACTTGTTTCCTTCATTTTTTATGTGTAATATCTAATTCCTATTTTAGTGTGCGTATATATACCCTTAATCATCCCAGTCATAAAAGTGGAATGGTTTCTGGTTCTACACATTTATTTGTGAAGGAAATACCCGGTGAAGCGTTAGATATAGTTCAATTAAAATTAATAAATTTAGAAAAGATGGGAAATGAAGGTCAAGATTAAAGTTTTGGAATTTTTTTCTCTGCAGCTTATGTCTTTTTATCTTGTTGAATACAACCATCATTGCCTAAAGGCGGTTGGATGATGGGTTACAATTTAAGATTAGTCTCTTGCTTCACCTCGGCTTTAATCGCCATACAATGGAAGACCACTGATGCCATATGTTATACAGGACAGAGTAGACAATCACTGAAATCCAATTATTGCACAATTGTAATTTATAAAGTATAAACAATAATTATTTTCAGCGAGTAAATGGCTAGAACATGAAAATGCTGGGCTTTTAATTTAGGCGCATCATCTCTAGTTATGAAAGAAAAATTAAAACTTTATCGATACAAAATTTTCCCTACTGGTTCAGTCACTTTGATCAAATACGTAATGCCTAGAGGTATAAGTTTTCAGCAAAGAGTGTATGTCATATTACAACAGTAATATTTCAACAGTATGACCAATCCTATTATTATTATTTTCATTAATTATTATAATTATTATTATTATTATTAGTATTTGGTATATGTTGATTTTACTATGAATATTGTTGGTATCATAATCTGGGCGGGGAATATCTTTTAATGTCACACTAACCAAAAGCTATGCTACTATCATTGTAAAATAAATTTCCGCAGCGAACATGTTAATAATGTTCGATTCAAATACCTTCATCTCTAAACCGCATTATACAGAATAGGATCTAGGTTTCTCAACTGTGTTCCATAAGAGTCTATGCGCTAGTTTCATTTACACTGACAATACCGTATGAACGTAGGCAATTTTTAAGATCATGTGCATTAAGACAGTCTATGTGTTGATATCGAGATTACTTAGAACAACATTACAATGTTGATCCGTTCATTAAAGTTTCATGGATAATTATAATAGCTGTTTGTATTCCTTAAGTAACGATCTAACAGACGAAAAATGAAACAGCTCCTCTATTAAGAATAAAGGCTCTTTGCATATCAGATTGCATAGGTAGGAAGATCGATTGGTCCTTGTGTATGTAAGTCAACATGAAGGTGAATTCATACATACATTCATATCTACATACATACATACATACATACATACATACATACATACATACATACATACATACATACATGCACACACATACATACATACATATATGCACACACATACATACATACATACATACATACATACATACATACATACATACATACATACATACATACATATGCAGATGCCGATTTAGGGGAACTCCCCCGGGGCACTGGAGCTACATAACGAATCATCACCTGATGGAGCAACCGGAAGTGACCTTACCAGTCGCGATCGGTGTCGTAGAAAACAGACCTCGTTTGTGATTTATGATAGATTAGGTCCTGATAACGTCCTCGCTGATGTTGATCGACTAGATATTTTGATTGGTGGAAGACGAGCTGACAAGATTTCCCCCTAAGTCACCAATGAAGCAGCTGTAATCTGTCAGCGATTATTTACCGGTGTCGTCATGGATAGTAGCGTTTATCGGGAACTAATCGATGAAAAATCGATGAAAAATACAGATGATTACTACAGTGAATGATCAATTAGATTATAAGTTTAACATGTGATGTAACTTATATATATATATATATATATATATATATATATATATATATATATATATATATATATATATACATATATATATATATATACATATATATATATATATATATATATATATATATATATATATATATATATATATATATATATATATATATATATATATATATATATATATATATATATATATATATATATATATATATATATATATATATATATATATATATTTCGTACTTGCAGAGATACACCAACCTATGAATCGTAGTAATAGACCTAACAATATCTGTCAAGAATTGAAGAGGTCCCTAACCGTTCTTATAACTGAACGAAAAATGTGCATGCACAGTTGAAGACTGTCTTTCAAGTTATTATATTCAATGATTTACGTCAGTATTTGAACTAAGTTCTTATTCACACGAACTTAGTTACCTCTAGTCGTGTGTGTAATTAAACACCCGATATCATCTAACTTGTTGACGTCCGGGTAGTAGTTAAATATAGAAGCATAATTGACACCACCAATGTATGAAATATCACCATATTAGCTACATTTGTGCAGATTATTGAATATACTTTGCTGACATAATCGTGTATTTGTAATAGTCACTTCTGTTGTGTAGAATATCCACAGAAGTATATTACTGCACTCAGCTCTCCACTAATTAAGTAGAGTAAGCAGATATGCAGCCTAGCATGTGTACTTCTTTCCATCTTCTTTGAAATTTTCAAACAGTTGAAACAGTAATACTCTTGAACATACATACGGATTAGCAATATCTTTAGTTTATGACAAGAAAATCTCTGAATGTCGATTGTTCTTATTTTTGTCCTCCCCTGATTCAATATTCTGGCGATTTCATCAATATTGCATTTCTTTTTAAATGCGGGAAATATCAAAATGCAATTTACAATGTAGACCGGTTGCAGACTTTGTTTCAAAAGAAAAAATAGTTCATGTTCCTATATGTATCTTACCATTTTCAAGTAACTATAAATATGGGTTTTACATTGACGCTAGTCACTTGTTTCCTTCACTTTTTATGTGTAATATCTTATTCCTATTTTAGTGTGCGTATAGATACCCTTAAACATCCCAGTTATTAGAGCGTAATGGTTTCTCGTTCCACACATTTATTTGTGAAGGAAATACCCGGTGAAGCGTTAGATATAATTCAATTCAAGTTAATAAATTTAGCAAAGATGGAATATGAAGGTCAAGATTAAAGTTTTGGGATTTGTTTTGACTGTAGCTTATTTATTTTTATCTTGCTGAATACAACCATCATTGCCTAAAGTGGGTTGGGGTAGCGGGTTACAATGTACGATTGGTCTCATGTTGATCCTCGGCTTTAATCGCCATACAGCGGAAGACCACTGAGGACATATGTTATGCAGGACAGAGTAGAAAATCGCTGAAATCCAATAAACGGCTTGAACGGGCCAGGCTGGGCTTCTAATTTAGGTGCATCTTCTCTAGTTATGAAATAAAAATTAAAATATTATCGATACAAAAATATCCTAATGCTTCAATCACTTTAACCAAATATGTAATACCTAGAGGTATTAGTTTTCAGCAAAGAGTGTATGTCATATTTCAACAGCATAAACAATCCTATTATTATTATTATTAGTATTGGTATTATTACTTTTTGTGCTTTGGTATATGTGGATTTTGCTATGAATGTTGCTGATATCATAATCTGTGCGGGGAAGATCTTGTAATGTCGCACTAACCAAATCTTATGCTACTGTCATTGTAAAAAAAAAACTTACGCAGCGAAGTTGTTAATACTGTTCGATTCAAATACCTTCATCCCTAAACCGATTTAGATAAATCATTTCGGAAATCAAGCGCCTCAACATCGTATACATATTGCTGCAGCACAGCAACCTAAAAAAGAACAAAATTTCAATGCAGATCATTGTAATGTGCAAATACTGGTTATTAGAATGTATGTTTGTATGTTTTAAGAACAAATGCTGCATTTATGTTTGCTTAAATATGTTTGCATTTCTTTTTTTAATACATAGCTCATTCCATTTAAAAACAGCGGATTCGCAGGTAGGAGTTTGAAAACGAGAGTTATACATAAATTCTTGCTTTGACTGGACAATATACGAATTTAGGCTTTATTAACTAGCAAAGTCTATCTGGTAAATATTTAATCTTCGGATAAATTATCATATTCTTTGTGCTCCTTGTACCGAGAATTGACGTTATACACGTTTCCCATTTCATTCAAGTTTATCATGATCGATACTGGAAAATATTCAACACATCCATATAGAATATTAGCCACTGTAGATCAACTAAAATTATACAATTAGCTTTTCCTGTAGAGGAAGCTGTTAGTTACAAGGGAACAGATGATATAAACATTTAATTAAACTAGTTTGGGAGGCTCAGTACTTGAAAATTCTGCTGATGCATGTGCTCGTCATGCATCGACTTTAGCCAGTAATTAATGTACTCATCCCCAAACCTAATATAAAACTTTCGTAAATTCTAGGCAGAATAACTTAATTCTGTTCTAAAATCCCTGCTGAACAGATGAAGTATGAGTACTTGTCCATTAATATATGTTAAATGTATGTGTTTTATTGCTTAAATGTTTCTTTGAGAGATTATGCCGTTTAATATTATAATACAAATATGACAAATGTTTACGCATGATAAACAGTTAACTCCTCACAAGCAGGAAAATATACCAGAAGAAGATCAATACATCAGTCCAGCAAATCGCCGTATTAATCAAACCCCAAATGAATTTAACGCAAATTAACTTTTCAAGGTAATAAAACCAGAAATATTGTTTATTCCATTTCAATATGCTTCTTTCAATATGAAGGGAAAGAGAAATGCTAAGAATACAGTCCTGAACAGATTAGGTACAATGCTTGCAAAAGACGTCACCAAATACTGTGGAAGTTGTGATTTTATTAACTTGACTGACATTAAAATTTTCATAATTCGGGTAGAATAAATATTCCTGATGAAGGCAATACTACTAATATATTGATACAGGTACAATCAGGAGCTGATAATCCCCTAAAAATACAATTGGCAAAGAACCTATATATTTTACAGGGTATTATCCAAAGTTTCAACTAAGGTATAACTTACATCTCCTAGAATATCTTGTCATCTTAAAGCTTTTTCCAAAGTTCCGGACATTGAACATTGAGTATATGCAATAGTGAGTACTTAGATATCTAGGAAAAGGAACTGGAAAACATTTGTTTGACGAATGATAACATTACCCCAAAATGAATTGTACATTTAATAATTGACAACCATATAAACGAAATAGCTTTGTATGATGACATATAAATGACGATAATTATCGACATAGAACCCAACCCATGTCTAAAGGAGCAGAATGTTGGTTCACCTATAGTCAGTTTAAATCTTGTGAAACAACGAAATAAAGTGATTCAGAAAAGTTTTTTTCTCAATCCAGCGAGACAGTCTCAAATATCAGTGATTATATAATGACTGCCGTATATGTTATATATCAGAATATTCAATGTAGGCAACAGTTTACAGACACCACCATGTATATTTGCTGAAAAACAAAAATAAATTAGTGTCGTATGTGTTAACAATTTCACAATTCATATTGACTAGGTAATATATGAAATAGCGTTTATACTATTGTGCAGCCAGGATAGCTTACAAAAAGTAGGATTTTGCTGATTTTATTGTGAGATAAGAATACCACGGAACTTTAAACAGCGTTGAAGTGTTTCGGACAGTCTTTAAAGTCTAGTTTTAATCACAGTGTAGCTTGCATCATAATTTGTTTTGTGCAATACATTTTGAATTTATTTGTCTTCTGATTTTTAAATACCACAATTGTAGCTTTTTTCTACTCCATTAAAGTTATTGGTAAAAATTATAGAATACGGTACTGTTTTGGTTGGAAGGTTAATGAGCAAGGCAGAGTTTTGTTTTTAAGCAGTAGATGAGCACCTGCTCCAGGACTAATGTCCGGATAACATGGGCACACTGAGGGAAGTTTATGTGGTATATGTGTTAATGACAGACCTATACTTTGAATCCGTCAGAGAATCATTCCATTTTATTTTTAGTGAGAAAAGGATTATACTATTGTAACTTTAACTAGTGTTGTAATTTCCATATATTACGAACTTGCAGATATACATACACCCATGATACGTAGTAATAGACCTATCAATATATATGATGCATTGATGTGGTCACTAAGCATTTTTATAATCGAACTAAAAACGTTTATGCACAGTTGAGGATTGTCCTTCAGGTTATTCGAGTAATTTACTTACATCGATTTTCGGACTAAGTTCTTATTTACACGAACTTATTTACCTGCAGCGGTGTGTGTAATTAAACACCGGATATGATCTAATTTGTTGAATTCCATTTAGTAGTTAATTATAGAAGTATAATGTCTACCACCAATCTATGAAATATCACCATATTAGCTACATTTGTGCAGATTATTGAATATTCTTTGCTGACATAATCGTGTAGTTGTAATACTCACTTCTGCTCTGTAGAATATTCTCCGAAGTATATTACTGCACTCAACTCTTCATTTCACACAGTAATTAAGTATAGTAAGCAGATATGCAGCCTAGCATGTGTACCTCTTTCCATCTTCTTTGAAAGTTTCAAAAAGTTGAAGCAATAACACTCCCGAACTTAGATACGGATTAGCAATATCTTTAGTTTATGACAAGAAAATCTCTGAATGTCGACTGTTCTCTGTTTTGTTTATTCCACTGATTCACTATTCTGGTCCTTTCATGAATATTGCACTTTTCTAAATGCGGGAAATATCAAAGTGTAGTTTAAAATGTAGACCGGTTGCAGACTTTGCTTCAACTTGAAAAATAATACATGTTCCTATATGGATCTTTCTATTTTCAAGTAACTATAAATATGGGTTTTACATTGACGCTAGTCACTTGTTTCCTTTATTTTTTATTTATATTATCTTATTCCTATTTTAGTGTGCGTATATATACACTTAATAATCACAGTCATTAAAGCGGAATGGTTTCTCGTTCTTCACATTTTGTTGTGAAGGAAATACTCGGTGAAGCGTTAGATATAATTCAATTAAAGTTAATAAATTTAGCGAAGATGGGATGTGAAGGTCAAGATTAAAGTTTTGGGATTTTTTTTGTTGTCTGCAGCTTATGTATTTTTATCCTGTTGAATACAACCATCATTGCCTCAAGCGGGTGGGTGTAGCGGGTTACAATCTAGGATTAGCCTCATGGTGCTCCTCGGCTTTAATCGCCATACAATGGAAGACCACTTTGGGCATAGGTTATGCTAGACAGAGTTAAAAATTGCTTAAATCCAATAAACGGCTAGAACGGGTCAGGCTGGGCTTTTAATTTAGGTGCATCATCTCTAGTTATGAAAATATCCCTAATGCTTCAATCACATTAATCAAATATGTAATGCCTAGAGGTATTATATTTTAGCACAGAGTGTATATAATATTCAAACACTATGAACAATCATATTATTATTATCATTATTATTATTATTATTATTATTATTATTATTATTATTATTATTATTACATTTTGTACTTTGATATATGTGGAGTTTGCTATGAATTTTGTTGGGTTTATAATCTTGGCCTGCAATATCTTGTAATGTCACAGTAACCAAAAATTATGCTACTATCATTGCAAAATAAATTTCCTCAGGGAAGAGGTTAATACTGTTCGATTCAAATACCTTCATCCCAAAACCGATTTAGATAACTCATTTCGGAAATCAAGCGCCTCAACATCGCACATATATTGCAACCTAAAACAAAACAAAATTTCAATGCAGACCAATGTCATAAAAAATACTGGCAATTAGAATGTATATTTCTATGGTTTAAGAACAAATGCTGCATTTATGTTTGCTTCAATATGTTTACATTTCCTTCTTAATACATCGCTGATTCCATTTAAAAATACCGGATTCGCAGGTAGGAGTTTGAAAATGAGAGTTATACATACGTTCGTGATTTGACTGGACAATATACGAATTTAGGCTTTATTAACTAGCAATGTCTATCTGGTAAATATTTAATCTTCGGATAAATTACGGTATGATTTGTGCTGCTTATACCGAGAATTGACGTTATACACTTTTCCCATTTCATTTATGTTTAGCATGATCGATGCTGGAAATATTCAACACATCACAGAGAATGTTAGCCATTGAAGATCAAATAAAATTATAATATTAGCTTTTCCTCCAGAGGAAGCTTTTAGATTCACATCATTTCAATTGTTCGCAACTTATAAATATTTGAGGAATAGGAATGTCCACGTCACATTATGTACTGCTCTGTGAGTTACGTTCAACTGCAAACTGCATTGAGCCAGAACTGCCGGCTCATTATGTGAAAGATGATATGGGTCAATAGAGTTGGTTATGAGCAATCAATAAAGCAAACAACATAGACTAGGATGTAGAAGCGCATTATGCAGAACAGGACCTAGGTTATCCACATTTGCATAAGAGTATATGCGCCAACTTCTATTAAATAGCAAATACAGTGTGAGCATTGGCAATTTATAAAATCATATGCATTGACATACTCTACGCATTGATATCGATATTATTTACAACAAAATTAAACTGTTGATCCGTGCATCAAAGTTTCATGGTAAATTACAATAGCTGATTGTATTCATTAAGTAACGACCTAACTGACAAAATATTAAACATCTCCTCTCTCAAGAAAAAACGCTATTTCCAAATTAGATTGCATAGGTAGGAGGATTGATGGGTCGTTGTGTATGTACGTCAAAAGGAAGGCTAATTCATATATACATACATACATACATACATACATACATACATACATACATACATACATACATACATACATATGATCTGCGATCGGTCAGCGATTATGTAACGTTGTCATCATGGATAGTAGTATTTATCGGGAACTAATCGATGAAAAATCGATGAAACATACCGACGATTACTACAGTGATTGAACAATTAGATTGCAAGTTTAACAAGTGTTATAATATATATATATATATATATATATATATATATATATATATATATATATATATATATATATATATATATATATATATATATATATATATATATATATTACGTACTTGCAGAGATACACCAACCTATGAATCGCACTAATACACCTAACAATATTTGTCATGAATTGACGAGGTTCCTAACACTTTTTATAACTGAACGAAAAACGTTTATGCAAAGTTGAAGACTGTCATTCAGGTTATTTGGGTCATTTATAACGTCGGTATTTGAGCTAAGTTCGTATTCACACGAACTTAGTTACCTGCAGCCGTGTGTGTAATTAAACACCCGATATGATCTAATGTGTTGACGTTCATGTAGTAGTTAACTATAGAAGCATAATTTCTACCACCAGTCTAAGAAATATCACCATATTAGCTACATTTGTGCAGAATTTTGAATATACTTTGCTGACATAATCGTGTAGTTGTAATACTCACTTCTGCTCTGTAGAATATCCACAGAAGTATATTACTGCACTCAACTCTCCATTTCACACAGTAATTAAGTATCGTAAGCAGATATGCAGCCTAGCATGTTTACTTCTTTCCATCTTCTATGAAATTTTCAAAACGTTGAAACAATAACACTCTCGAATATGCATACGGATTTGGAATATCTTTAGTTTGTGACTAGAAAATCTCTGAATGTCGAGTGTTCTTTGTTTTGTTCTTTTTCCACTGATTCAATTTTTTGTCGGTTTCATAAATATCGCACTTTTTTAAATACGGAAAATATCAAAATGTAGGTTAAAATGTAGATCGGTTGCAAACTTTGTTTCAAAAGAAAAAATAATAGATCTTCCTATATGTATCTTACTATTTTCAAGTAAATATAAATATGACTTTTACATTGACGCTACTCACTTGTTTCCTTCATTTTTTATGTGTAATATCTAATTCCTATTTTAGTGTGCGTATAGATACCCTTAATCATCCCAGTCATAAAAGGGGAATAGTTTCTGGTTCTACACATTTATTTGTGAAGGAAATACCCGGTGAAGCGTTAGATATAATTCAATTTAAATAAATAAATTTAGAAAAGATGGGAAATGAAGGTCAAGATTAAAGTTTGGGGATTTTTTTCTCTGCAGCTTATGTCTTTTTATCTTGTTGAATACAACCATCATTGCCTAAAGGGGGTTGGATGATGGATTACAATTTAAGATTAGTCTCATGCTGCACCTCGGCTTTAATCGCCATACAACGGAGGACCACTGATGCCATATGTTATACAGGACAGAGTAGACAATCACTGAAATCCAATTATTGCATAATTGTAATTTATAAAGTATAAACAATAATTATTTTCAGCGAGTAAATGGCTAGAACATGAAAATGCTGGGCTTTTAATTTAGGTGCATCATTTCTAGTTATGAAAAAAAAATTAAAACTTTATCGATACAAAATTTTCCCTACTGGTTCAGTCACTTTGATCAAATACGTAATGCCTAGAGGTATATGTTTTCAGCAAAGAGTGTATGTCATATTACAACAGTAATATTTCAACAGTATGACCAATCCTATTATTATTATTATCATTAATTATTATAATTATTAATATTATTATTATTATTATTATTATTATTATTATTATTATTATTATTTGGTATATGTTGATTTTACTATGAATATTGTTGGTATCATAATCTGGGCGGGGAATATCTTTTAATGTCACACTAACCAAAAGCTATGCTACTATCATTGTAACATAAATTTCCGCAGCGAACATGTTAATAATGTTCGATTCAAATACCTTCATCTCTAAACCGCATTATACAGAATAGGATCTAGGTTTCTCATCTGTGTTCCATAAGAGTCTATGCGCTAGTTTCATTTACACTGACAATACCCTATGAACGTAGGCAATTTTTAAGATCATGTGCATTAAGACAGTCTATGTGTTGATATCGAGGTTACTTAGAACAACATTACAATGTTGATCCGTTCATTAAAGTTTCATGGATAATTATAATAGCTGCTTGTATTCCTTAAGCAACGATCTAACAGACGAAAAATGAAACAGCTCCTCTATTAAGAATAAAGGCTATTTGCATATCAGATTGCATAGGTAGGAAGGTCGATGGGTCCTATTGTATGTAGGTCAACATGAAGGTGAATTCATACATACATTCATATCTACATACATACATACATACATACATATGCAGATGCCGATTTAGGGGAACTCCCCGGGGCACTGGAGCTACATAACGAATCATCACCTGATGGAGCAACCGGAAATGACCTTACCAGTCGCGATCGGTGTCGTAGAAAACAGACCTCGTTTGTGATTTTTGACAGATTTGGTCCCGATAACGTCCTCGCTGATGTTGAGCGACTAGATATTTTGATTGGTGGAAGACGAGCTGTCATGATTTCCCCCTAAGTCACCAATGAAGCAGCTGCAATCTGTCAGCGATTATTTACCGGTGTCGTCATGGATAGTAGTGTTTATCGGGAACTAATCGATGAAAAATCGATGAAAAACACCGATGATTACTAGAGTGAATGATCAATTAGATTTTAAGTTTAATATGTGCTGTAACTTATATATATATATATATATATATATATATATATATATATATATATATATATATATATATATATATATATATATATATATATATATATATCGTACTTGCAGAGATACACCAATCTATGAGTCGTAGTAATAGACCTAGCAATATCTGTCAAGAATTGAAGAGGTCCCTAACCCTTCTTATAACTGATCGAAAAATGTGCATGCACAGTTGAAGACTGTCTTTCAAGTTATTATATTCAATGATTTACGTCAGTATTTGAACTAAGTTCTTATTCACACGAACTTAGTTACCTCCAGTCGTGTGTGTAATTAAACACCCGATATGATCTAATTTGTTGACGTCCGTGTAGTAGTTAAATATAGAAGCATAATTGACACCACCAATGTATGAAATATCACCATATTAGCTACATTTGTGCAGATTATTGAATATACTTTGCTGACATAATCGTGTATTTGTAATAGTCACTTCTGTTGTGTAGAATATCCACAGAAGTATATTACTGCAATAAGCTCTCCATTTCACACACTAATTAAGTATAGTAAGCAGATATGCAGCCTAGCATGTGAACTTCTTTCCATCTTCTTTGAAATTTTCAAACAGTTGAATCAGTAATACTCTTGAACATACGTACGGATTAGCAATATCTTTAGTTTATGACAAGAAAATCTCTGAATGTCGATTGTTCTTATTTTTTTCCTCCCCTGATTCAATATTCTGGCGATTTCATCAATATTGCATTTCTTTTTAAATGTGGGAAATATCAAAATGCAATTTACAATGTAGACCGGTTGCAGACTTTGTTTCAAAAGAAAAAATAGTACATGTTCCTATATGTATCTTACCATTTTCAAGTAACTATAAATATGGGTTTTACATTGACGCTAGTCACTTGTTTCCTTCACTTTTTATGTGTAATATCTTATTCCTATTTTAGTGTGCGTATAGATACCCTTAAACATCCCAGTTATTAGAGCGTAATGGTTTCTCGTTCCACACATTTATTTGTGAAGGAAATACCCGTGAAGCGTTAGATATAATTCAATTCAAGTTAATAAATTTAGCAAAGATGGAATATGAAGGTCAAGATTAAAGTTTTGGGATTTGTTTTGACTGTAGCTTATTTATTTTTATCTTGCTGAATACAACCATCATTGCCTAAAGTGGGTTGGGGTAGCGGGTTACAATGTACGATTGGTCTCATGTTGATCCTCGGCTTTAATCGCCATACAGCGGAAGACCACTGAGGACATATGTTATGCAGGACAGAGTAGAAAATCGCTGAAATCCAATAAACGGCTTGAACGGGCCAGGCTGGGCTTCTAATTTAGGTACATCTTCTCTAGTTGTGAAATAAAAATTAAAATATTATCGATACAAAAATATCCTAATGCTTCAATCACTTTAACCAAATATGTAATACCTAGAGGTATTAGTTTTCAGCAAAGAGTGTATGTCATATTTCAACAGCATGAACAATCCTATTATTATTATTATTAGTATTAGTATTATTACTTTTTGTGCTTTGGTATATGTGGATTTTGCTATGAATGTTGCTGATATCATAATCTGTGCGGGGAAGATCTTGTAATGTCGCACTAACCAAATCTTATGCTACTCTCATTGTAAAAAAAAACTTACGCAGCGAAGTTGTTAATACTGTTCGATTCAAATACCTTCATCCCTAAACCGATTTAGATAAATCATTTCGGAAATCAAGCGCCTCAACATCGTATACATATTGCTGCAGCACAGCAACCTAAAAAAGAACAAAATTTCAATGCAGATCATTGTAATGTGCAAATACTGGTTATTAGAATGTATGTTTGTATGTTTTAAGAACAAATGCTGCATTTATGTTTGCTTAAATATGTTTGCATTTCTTTTTTTAATACATAGCTCATTCCATTTAAAAACAGCGGATTCGCAGGTAGGAGTTTGAAAACGAGAGTTATACATAAATTCTTGCTTTGACTGGACAATATACGAATTTAGGCTTTATTAACTAGCAAAGTCTATCTGGTAAATATTTAATCTTCGGATAAATTATCATATTCTTTGTGCTCCTTGTACCGAGAATTGACGTTATACACGTTTCCCATTTCATTCAAGTTTGTCATGATCGATACTGGAAAATATTCAACACATCCATATAGAATATTAGCCATTGTAGATCAACTAAAATTATACAATTAGCTTTTCCTCTAGAGGAAGCTGTTAGTTACAAGGGAACAGATGATATAAACATTTAATTAAGCTAGTTTGGGAGGCTCAGTACTTGAAAATTCTGCTGATGCATGTGCTCGTCATGCATCGACTTTAGCCAGTAATTAATGTACTCATCCCCAAACCTAATATAAAACTTTCGTAAATTCTAGGCAGAATAACTTAATTCTGTTCTAAAATCCCTGCTGAACAGATGAAGTATGAGTACTTGTCCATTAATATATGTTAAATGTATGTGTTTTATTGCTTAAATGTTTCTTTGAGAGATTATGCCGTTTAATATTATAATACAAATATGACAAATGTTTACGCATGATAAACAGTTAACTCCTCACAAGCAGGAAAATATACCAGAAGAAGATCAATACATCAGTCCAGCAAATCGCCGTATTAATCAAACCCCAAATGAATTTAACGCAAATTAACTTTTCAAGGTAATAAAACCAGAAATATTGTTTATTCCATTTCAATATGCTTCTTTCAATATGAAGGGAAAGAGAAATGCTAAGAATACAGTCCTGAACAGATTAGGTACAATGCTTGCAAAAGACGTCACCAAATACTGTGGAAGTTGTGATTTTATTAACTTGACTGACATTAAAATTTTCATAATTCGGGTAGAATAAATATTCCTGATGAAGGCAATACTACTAATATATTGATACAGGTACAATCAGGAGCTGATAATCCCCTAAAAATACAATTGGCAAAGAACCTATATATTTTACAGGGTATTATCCAAAGTTTCAACTAAGGTATAACTTACATCTCCTAGAATATCTTGTCATCTTAAAGCTTTTTCCAAAGTTCCGGACATTGAACATTGAGTATATGCAATAGTGAGTACTTAGATATCTAGGAAAAGGAACTGGAAAACATTTGTTTGACGAATGATAACATTACCCCAAAATGAATTGTACATTTAATAATTGACAACCATATAAACGAAATAGCTTTGTATGATGACATATAAATGACGATAATTATCGACATAGAACCCAACCCATGTCTAAAGGAGCAGAATGTTGGTTCACCTATAGTCAGTTTAAATCTTGTGAAACAACGAAATAAAGTGATTCAGAAAAGTTTTTTTCTCAATCCAGCGAGACAGTCTCAAATATCAGTGATTATATAATGACTGCCGTATATGTTATATATCAGAATATTCAATGTAGGCAACAGTTTACAGACACCACCATGTATATTTGCTGAAAAACAAAAATAAATTAGTGTCGTATGTGTTAACAATTTCACAATTCATATTGACTAGGTAATATATGAAATAGCGTTTATACTATTGTGCAGCCAGGATAGCTTACAAAAAGTAGGATTTTGCTGATTTTATTGTGAGATAAGAATACCACGGAACTTTAAACAGCGTTGAAGTGTTTCGGACAGTCTTTAAAGTCTAGTTTTAATCACAGTGTAGCTTGCATCATAATTTGTTTTGTGCAATACATTTTGAATTTATTTGTCTTCTGATTTTTAAATACCACAATTGTAGCTTTTTTCTACTCCATTAAAGTTATTGGTAAAAATTATAGAATACGGTACTGTTTTGGTTGGAAGGTTAATGAGCAAGGCAGAGTTTTGTTTTTAAGCAGTAGATGAGCACCTGCTCCAGGACTAATGTCCGGATAACATGGGCACACTGAGGGAAGTTTATGTGGTATATGTGTTAATGACAGACCTATACTTTGAATCCGTCAGAGAATCATTCCATTTTATTTTTAGTGAGAAAAGGATTATACTATTGTAACTTTAACTAGTGTTGTAATTTCCATATATTACGAACTTGCAGATATACATACACCCATGATACGTAGTAATAGACCTATCAATATATATGATGCATTGATGTGGTCACTAAGCATTTTTATAATCGAACTAAAAACGTTTATGCACAGTTGAGGATTGTCCTTCAGGTTATTCGAGTAATTTACTTACATCGATTTTCGGACTAAGTTCTTATTTACACGAACTTATTTACCTGCAGCGGTGTGTGTAATTAAACACCGGATATGATCTAATTTGTTGAATTCCATTTAGTAGTTAATTATAGAAGTATAATGTCTACCACCAATCTATGAAATATCACCATATTAGCTACATTTGTGCAGATTATTGAATATTCTTTGCTGACATAATCGTGTAGTTGTAATACTCACTTCTGCTCTGTAGAATATTCTCCGAAGTATATTACTGCACTCAACTCTTCATTTCACACAGTAATTAAGTATAGTAAGCAGATATGCAGCCTAGCATGTGTACCTCTTTCCATCTTCTTTGAAAGTTTCAAAAAGTTGAAGCAATAACACTCCCGAACTTAGATACGGATTAGCAATATCTTTAGTTTATGACAAGAAAATCTCTGAATGTCGACTGTTCTCTGTTTTGTTTATTCCACTGATTCACTATTCTGGTCCTTTCATGAATATTGCACTTTTCTAAATGCGGGAAATATCAAAGTGTAGTTTAAAATGTAGACCGGTTGCAGACTTTGCTTCAACTTGAAAAATAATACATGTTCCTATATGGATCTTTCTATTTTCAAGTAACTATAAATATGGGTTTTACATTGACGCTAGTCACTTGTTTCCTTTATTTTTTATTTATATTATCTTATTCCTATTTTAGTGTGCGTATATATACACTTAATAATCACAGTCATTAAAGCGGAATGGTTTCTCGTTCTTCACATTTTGTTGTGAAGGAAATACTCGGTGAAGCGTTAGATATAATTCAATTAAAGTTAATAAATTTAGCGAAGATGGGATGTGAAGGTCAAGATTAAAGTTTTGGGATTTTTTTTGTTGTCTGCAGCTTATGTATTTTTATCCTGTTGAATACAACCATCATTGCCTCAAGCGGGTGGGTGTAGCGGGTTACAATCTAGGATTAGCCTCATGGTGCTCCTCGGCTTTAATCGCCATACAATGGAAGACCACTTTGGGCATAGGTTATGCTAGACAGAGTTAAAAATTGCTTAAATCCAATAAACGGCTAGAACGGGTCAGGCTGGGCTTTTAATTTAGGTGCATCATCTCTAGTTATGAAAATATCCCTAATGCTTCAATCACATTAATCAAATATGTATTGCCTAGAGGTATTATATTTTAGCACAGAGTGTATATAATATTCAAACACTATGAACAATCATATTATTATTATCATTATTATTATTATTATTATTATTATTATTATTATTATTATTACATTTTGTACTTTGATATATGTGGAGTTTGCTATGAATTTTGTTGGGTTTATAATCTTGGCCTGCAATATCTTGTAATGTCACAGTAACCAAAAATTATGCTACTATCATTGCAAAATAAATTTCCTCAGGGAAGAGGTTAATACTGTTCGATTCAAATACCTTCATCCCAAAACCGATTTAGATAACTCATTTCGGAAATCAAGCGCCTCAACATCGCACATATATTGCAACCTAAAACAAAACAAAATTTCAATGCAAACCAATGTCATAAAAAAATACTGGCAATTAGAATGTATATTTCTATGGTTTAAGAACAAATGCTGCATTTATGTTTGCTTCAATATGTTTACATTTCCTTCTTAATACATCGCTGATTCCATTTAAAAATACCGGATTCGCAGGTAGGAGTTTGAAAATGAGAGTTATACATACGTTCGTGATTTGACTGGACAATATACGAATTTAGGCTTTATTAACTAGCAATGTCTATCTGGTAAATATTTAATCTTCGGATAAATTACGGTATGATTTGTGCTGCTTATACCGAGAATTGACGTTATACACTTTTCCCATTTCATTTATGTTTAGCATGATCGATGCTGGAAATATTCAACACATCACAGAGAATGTTAGCCATTGAAGATCAAATAAAATTATAATATTAGCTTTTCCTCCAGAGGAAGCTTTTAGATTCACATCATTTCAATTGTTCGCAACTTATAAATATTTGAGGAATAGGAATGTCCACGTCACATTATGTACTGCTCTGTGAGTTACGTTCAACTGCAAACTGCATTGAGCCAGAACTGCCGGCTCATTATGTGAAAGATGATATGGGTCAATAGAGTTGGTTATGAGCAATCAATAAAGCAAACAACATAGACTAGGATGTAGAAGCGCATTATGCAGAACAGGACCTAGGTTATCCACATTTGCATAAGAGTATATGCGCCAACTTCATTTAAATAGCAAATACAGTGTGAGCATTGGCAATTTATAAAATCATATGCATTGACATACTCTACGCATTGATATCGATATTATTTACAACAAAATTAAACTGTTGATCCGTGCATCAAAGTTTCATGGTAAATTACAATAGCTGATTGTATTCATTAAGTAACGACCTAACTGACAAAATATTAAACATCTCCTCTCTCAAGAAAAAACGCTATTTCCAAATTAGATTGCATAGGTAGGAGGATTGATGGGTCGTTGTGTATGTACGTCAAAAGGAAGGCTAATTCATATATACATACATACATACATACATACATACATACATACATACATACATATGATCTGCGATCGGTCAGCGATTATGTAACGTTGTCATCATGGATAGTAGTATTTATCGGGAACTAATCGATGAAAAATCGATGAAACATACCGACGATTACTACAGTGATTGAACAATTAGATTGCAAGTTTAACAAGTGTTATAATATATATATATATATATATATATATATATATATATATATATATATATATATATATATATATATATATATATATATATATATATATTACGTACTTGCAGAGATACACCAACCTATGAATCGCACTAATACACCTAACAATATTTGTCATGAATTGACGAGGTTCCTAACACTTTTTATAACTGAACGAAAAACGTTTATGCAAAGTTGAAGACTGTCATTCAGGTTATTTGGGTCATTTATAACGTCGGTATTTGAGCTAAGTTCGTATTCACACGAACTTAGTTACCTGCAGCCGTGTGTGTAATTAAACACCCGATATGATCTAATGTGTTGACGTTCATGTAGTAGTTAACTATAGAAGCATAATTTCTACCACCAGTCTAAGAAATATCACCATATTAGCTACATTTGTGCAGAATTTTGAATATACTTTGCTGACATAATCGTGTAGTTGTAATACTCACTTCTGCTCTGTAGAATATCCACAGAAGTATATTACTGCACTCAACTCTCCATTTCACACAGTAATTAAGTATCGTAAGCAGATATGCAGCCTAGCATGTTTACTTCTTTCCATCTTCTATGAAATTTTCAAAACGTTGAAACAATAACACTCTCGAATATGCATACGGATTTGGAATATCTTTAGTTTGTGACTAGAAAATCTCTGAATGTCGAGTGTTCTTTGTTTTGTTCTTTTTCCACTGATTCAATTTTTTGTCGGTTTCATAAATATCGCACTTTTTTAAATACGGAAAATATCAAAATGTAGGTTAAAATGTAGATCGGTTGCAAACTTTGTTTCAAAAGAAAAAATAATAGATCTTCCTATATGTATCTTACTATTTTCAAGTAAATATAAATATGACTTTTACATTGACGCTACTCACTTGTTTCCTTCATTTTTTATGTGTAATATCTAATTCCTATTTTAGTGTGCGTATAGATACCCTTAATCATCCCAGTCATAAAAGGGGAATAGTTTCTGGTTCTACACATTTATTTGTGAAGGAAATACCCGGTGAAGCGTTAGATATAATTCAATTTAAATAAATAAATTTAGAAAAGATGGGAAATGAAGGTCAAGATTAAAGTTTGGGGATTTTTTTCTCTGCAGCTTATGTCTTTTTATCTTGTTGAATACAACCATCATTGCCTAAAGGGGGTTGGATGATGGATTACAATTTAAGATTAGTCTCATGCTGCACCTCGGCTTTAATCGCCATACAACGGAGGACCACTGATGCCATATGTTATACAGGACAGAGTAGACAATCACTGAAATCCAATTATTGCATAATTGTAATTTATAAAGTATAAACAATAATTATTTTCAGCGAGTAAATGGCTAGAACATGAAAATGCTGGGCTTTTAATTTAGGTGCATCATTTCTAGTTATGAAAAAAAAATTAAAACTTTATCGATACAAAATTTTCCCTACTGGTTCAGTCACTTTGATCAAATACGTAATGCCTAGAGGTATATGTTTTCAGCAAAGAGTGTATGTCATATTACAACAGTAATATTTCAACAGTATGACCAATCCTATTATTATTATTATCATTAATTATTATAATTATTAATATTATTATTATTATTATTATTATTATTATTATTATTATTATTATTTGGTATATGTTGATTTTACTATGAATATTGTTGGTATCATAATCTGGGCGGGGAATATCTTTTAATGTCACACTAACCAAAAGCTATGCTACTATCATTGTAACATAAATTTCCGCAGCGAACATGTTAATAATGTTCGATTCAAATACCTTCATCTCTAAACCGCATTATACAGAATAGGATCTAGGTTTCTCATCTGTGTTCCATAAGAGTCTATGCGCTAGTTTCATTTACACTGACAATACCCTATGAACGTAGGCAATTTTTAAGATCATGTGCATTAAGACAGTCTATGTGTTGATATCGAGGTTACTTAGAACAACATTACAATGTTGATCCGTTCATTAAAGTTTCATGGATAATTATAATAGCTGCTTGTATTCTTTAAGCAACGATCTAACAGACGAAAAATGAAACAGCTCCTCTATTAAGAATAAAGGCTATTTGCATATCAGATTGCATAGGTAGGAAGGTCGATGGGTCCTATTGTATGTAGGTCAACATGAAGGTGAATTCATACATACATTCATATCTACATACATACATACATACATACATATGCAGATGCCGATTTAGGGGAACTCCCCCGGGGCACTGGAGCTACATAACGAATCATCACCTGATGGAGCAACCGGAAATGACCTTACCAGTCGCGATCGGTGTCGTAGAAAACAGACCTCGTTTGTGATTTTTGACAGATTTGGTCCCGATAACGTCCTCGCTGATGTTGAGCGACTAGATATTTTGATTGGTGGAAGACGAGCTGTCATGATTTCCCCCTAAGTCACCAATGAAGCAGCTGCAATCTGTCAGCGATTATTTACCGGTGTCGTCATGGATAGTAGTGTTTATCGGGAACTAATCGATGAAAAATCGATGAAAAACACCGATGATTACTAGAGTGAATGATCAATTAGATTTTAAGTTTAATATGTGCTGTAACTTATATATATATATATATATATATATATATATATATATATATATATATATATATATATATATATATATATATATATATATATATATATATATATATATATATATATATCGTACTTGCAGAGATACACCAATCTATGAGTCGTAGTAATAGACCTAGCAATATCTGTCAAGAATTGAAGAGGTCCCTAACCCTTCTTATAACTGATCGAAAAATGTGCATGCACAGTTGAAGACTGTCTTTCAAGTTATTATATTCAATGATTTACGTCAGTATTTGAACTAAGTTCTTATTCACACGAACTTAGTTACCTCCAGTCGTGTGTGTAATTAAACACCCGATATGATCTAATTTGTTGACGTCCGTGTAGTAGTTAAATATAGAAGCATAATTGACACCACCAATGTATGAAATATCACCATATTAGCTACATTTGTGCAGATTATTGAATATACTTTGCTGACATAATCGTGTATTTGTAATAGTCACTTCTGTTGTGTAGAATATCCACAGAAGTATATTACTGCAATAAGCTCTCCATTTCACACACTAATTAAGTATAGTAAGCAGATATGCAGCCTAGCATGTGAACTTCTTTCCATCTTCTTTGAAATTTTCAAACAGTTGAATCAGTAATACTCTTGAACATACGTACGGATTAGCAATATCTTTAGTTTATGACAAGAAAATCTCTGAATGTCGATTGTTCTTATTTTTTTCCTCCCCTGATTCAATATTCTGGCGATTTCATCAATATTGCATTTCTTTTTAAATGTGGGAAATATCAAAATGCAATTTACAATGTAGACCGGTTGCAGACTTTGTTTCAAAAGAAAAAATAGTACATGTTCCTATATGTATCTTACCATTTTCAAGTAACTATAAATATGGGTTTTACATTGACGCTAGTCACTTGTTTCCTTCACTTTTTATGTGTAATATCTTATTCCTATTTTAGTGTGCGTATAGATACCCTTAAACATCCCAGTTATTAGAGCGTAATGGTTTCTCGTTCCACACATTTATTTGTGAAGGAAATACCCGTGAAGCGTTAGATATAATTCAATTCAAGTTAATAAATTTAGCAAAGATGGAATATGAAGGTCAAGATTAAAGTTTTGGGATTTGTTTTGACTGTAGCTTATTTATTTTTATCTTGCTGAATACAACCATCATTGCCTAAAGTGGGTTGGGGTAGCGGGTTACAATGTACGATTGGTCTCATGTTGATCCTCGGCTTTAATCGCCATACAGCGGAAGACCACTGAGGACATATGTTATGCAGGACAGAGTAGAAAATCGCTGAAATCCAATAAACGGCTTGAACGGGCCAGGCTGGGCTTCTAATTTAGGTACATCTTCTCTAGTTGTGAAATAAAAATTAAAATATTATCGATACAAAAATATCCTAATGCTTCAATCACTTTAACCAAATATGTAATACCTAGAGGTATTAGTTTTCAGCAAAGAGTGTATGTCATATTTCAACAGCATGAACAATCCTATTATTATTATTATTAGTATTAGTATTATTACTTTTTGTGCTTTGGTATATGTGGATTTTGCTATGAATGTTGCTGATATCATAATCTGTGCGGGGAAGATCTTGTAATGTCGCACTAACCAAATCTTATGCTACTCTCATTGTAAAAAAAAACTTACGCAGCGAAGTTGTTAATACTGTTCGATTCAAATACCTTCATCCCTAAACCGATTTAGATAAATCATTTCGGAAATCAAGCGCCTCAACATCGTATACATATTGCTGCAGCACAGCAACCTAAAAAAGAACAAAATTTCAATGCAGATCATTGTAATGTGCAAATACTGGTTATTAGAATGTATGTTTGTATGTTTTAAGAACAAATGCTGCATTTATGTTTGCTTAAATATGTTTGCATTTCTTTTTTTAATACATAGCTCATTCCATTTAAAAACAGCGGATTCGCAGGTAGGAGTTTGAAAACGAGAGTTATACATAAATTCTTGCTTTGACTGGACAATATACGAATTTAGGCTTTATTAACTAGCAAAGTCTATCTGGTAAATATTTAATCTTCGGATAAATTATCATATTCTTTGTGCTCCTTGTACCGAGAATTGACGTTATACACGTTTCCCATTTCATTCAAGTTTGTCATGATCGATACTGGAAAATATTCAACACATCCATATAGAATATTAGCCATTGTAGATCAACTAAAATTATACAATTAGCTTTTCCTCTAGAGGAAGCTGTTAGTTACAAGGGAACAGATGATATAAACATTTAATTAAGCTAGTTTGGGAGGCTCAGTACTTGAAAATTCTGCTGATGCATGTGCTCGTCATGCATCGACTTTAGCCAGTAATTAATGTACTCATCCCCAAACCTAATATAAAACTTTCGTAAATTCTAGGCAGAATAACTTAATTCTGTTCTAAAATCCCTGCTGAACAGATGAAGTGTGAGTACTTGTCCATTAATATATGTTAAATGTATGTGTTTTATTGCTTAAATGTTTCTTTGAGAGATTATGCCGTTTAATATTATAATACAAATATGACAAATGTTTACGCATGATAAACAGTTAACTCCTCACAAGCAGGAAAATATACCAGAAGAAGATCAATACATCAATCCAGCAAATCGCCGTATTAATTAAATCCCAAATGAATTTAACCCAAACTAACTTTTCAAGGTAATAAAACCAGAAATATTGTTTATTCCATTTAAATTTGCTTCTTTCAATATGAAGGGAAAGAGAAATGCTAAAAATACAGTCCTAAACAGATTAGGTACAATGCTTGCAAAAGACGTCACCAAATACTGTGGAAGTTGTGATTTTATTAACTTGACTGACATTAAAATTTTCATAATTCGGGTAGAATAAATATTCCTGATGAAGGCAATACTACTAATATATTGATACAGGTACAATCAGGAGCTGATAATCCCCTAAAAATACAATTGGCAAAGAACCTATATATTTTACAGGGTATTATCCAAAGTTTCAACTAAGGTATAACTTACATCTCCTAGAATATCTTGTCATCTTAAAGTTTTTTCCAAAGTTCCGGACATTGAACATTGAGTATATGCAATAGTGAGTACTTCGATATCTAGGAAAAGGAACTGGAAAACATTTGTTTGACGAATGATAACATTACCCCAAAATGAATTGTACATTTAATAATTGACAACCATATAAACGAAATAGCTTTGTATGATGACATATAAATGACGATAATTATCGACATAGAACCCAACCCATGTCTAAAGGAGCAGAATGTTGGTTCACCTATAGTCAGTTTAAATCTTGTGAAACAACGAAATAAAGTGATTCAGAAAAGTTTTTTTCTCAATCAAGCGAGACAGTCTCAAATATCAGTGATTATATAATGACTGCCATATATGGTATATATCAGAATATTCAATGTAGGCAACAGTTTACAGACACCACCATGTATATTTGCTGAAAGCAAAAATAAATTAGTGTCGTATGTGTTAACAATTTCACAATTCATATTGACTAGGTAATATATGAAATAGCGTTTATACTATTGTGCAGCCAGGATAGCTTACAAAAAGTAGGATTTTGCTGATTTTATTGTGAGATAAGAATACCACGGAACTTTAAACCGCGTTTTGAGATAAGAATACCACGGAACTTTAAACAGCGTTGAAGTGTTTCGGACAGTCTTTAAAGTCTAGTTTTAATCACAGTGTAGCTTGCATCATAATTTGTTTTGTGCAATACATTTTGAATTTATTTGTCTTCTGATTTTTAAATACCACAATTGTAGCTTTTTTTCTACTCCATTAAAGTTATTGGTAAAAATTATAGAATACGGTACTGTTTTGGTTGGAAGGTTAATGAGCAAGGCAGAGTTTTGTTTTTAAGCAGTAGATGAGCACCTGCTCCAGGACTAATGTCCGGATAACATGGGCACACTGAGGGAAGTTTATGTGGTATATGTGTTAATGACAGACCAATACTTTGAATCCGTCAGAGAATCATTCCATTTTATTTTTAGCGAGAAAAGGATTATACTATTGTAACTTTAACTAGTGTTGTAATTTCCATATATTACGAACTTGCAGATATACATACACCCATGATACGTAGTAATAGACCTATCAATATTTATGATGCATTGATGTGGTCACTAAGCATTTTTATAATCGAACTAAAAACGCTTATGCACAGTTGAGGATTGTCCTTCAGGTTATTCGAGTAATTTACTTGCATCGATTTTCGGACTAAGTTCTTATTTACACGAACTTATTTACCTGCAGCGGTGTGTGTAATTAAACACCGGATATGATTTAATTTGTTGAATTACATTTAATAGTTAATTATAGAAGTATAATGTCTACCACCAATCTATGAAATATCACCATATTAGCTACATTTGTGCAGATTATTGAATATTCTTTGCTGACATAATCGTGTAGTTGTGATATTCACTTCTGCTCTGTAGAATATTCTCCGAAGTATATTACTGCACTCAACTCTTCATTTCACACAGTAATTAAGTATAGTAAGCAGATATGCAGCCTAGCATGTGTATCTCTTTCCATCTTCTTTGAAAGTTTCAAAAAGTTGAAGCAATAACACTCCCGAACTTAGATACGGATTAGCAATATCTTTAGTTTATGACAAGAAAATCTCTGAATGTCGATTGTTCTTTGTTTTGTTTATTCAACTGATTCACTATTCTGGTCTTTTCTTCAATATTGCACTTTTCTAGATGCGGGAAATATCAAAATGCAGTTTAAAATGTAAACCGGTTGCAGACTTTGCTTCAACATGAAAAATAATACATGTTCCTATATGGATCTTTCTATTTTCAAGTAACTATAAATATGGGTTTTACATTGACGCTAGTCACTTGTTTCCTTTATTTTTTATTTATATTATCTTATTCCTATTTTTAGTGTGCGTATATATACCCTTAATCATCACAGTCATTAAAGCGGAATGGTTTCTCGTTCTACACATTTTGTTGTGAAGGAAATACTCGGTGAAGCGTTAGATATAATTCAATTAAAGTTAATAAATTTAGCGAAGATGGGATGTGAAGGTCAAGATTAAAGTTTTGGGATTTTTTTTGTCTGCAGCTTATGTATTTTTATCCTGTTGAATACAACCATCATTGCCTAAAGCGGGTGGGTGTAGCGGGTTACAATCTAGGATTAGCCTCATGGTGCTCCTCGGCTTTAATCGCCATACAATGGAAGACCACTTTGGGCATAGGTTATGCTAGACAGAGTTAAAAATTGCTTAAATCCAATAAACGGCTAGAACGGGTCAGGCTGGGCTTTTAATTTAGGTGCATCATCTCTAGTTATGAAAATATCCCTAATGCTTCAATCACATTAATCAAATATGTAATGCCTAGAGGTATTATATTTTAGCACAGAGTGTATATAATATTCAAACACTATGAACAATCATATTATTATTATTATTATTATTATTATTATTATTACATTTTGTACTTTGATATATGTGGAGTTTGCTATGAATTTTGTTGGGTTTATAATCTTGGCCTGCAATATCTTGTAATGTCACAGTAACCAAAAATTATGCTACTATCATTGCAAAATAAATTTCCTCAGGGAAGATGTTAATACTGTTCGATTCAAATACCTTCATCCCAAAACCGATTTAGATAACTCATTTCAGAAATCAAGCGCCTCAACATCGTACATATAATGCAACCTAAAACAAAACAAAATTTCAATGCAGACCAATGTCATGAAAAATACTGGCAATTAGAATGTATATTTCTATGGTTTAAGAACAAATGCTGCATTTATGTTTGCTTCAATATGTTTACATTTCTTTCTTAATACATCGCTCATTCGATTTAAAAATACCGGATTCGCAGGTAGGAGTTTGAAAATGAGAGTTATACATAAGTTCGTGATTTGACTGGACAATATACGAATTTAGGCTTTATTAACTAGCAAAGTCTATCTGGTAAATATTTAATCTTCGGATAAATTAAGGTATTATTTGTGCTCCTTGTACCGAGAATTGACGTTATACACTTTTCCCATTTCATTTATGTTTAGCATGATCGATGCTGGAAATATTCAACACATCACAGAGAATGTTAGCCATTGAAGATCAAATAAAATTATAATATTAGCTTTTCCTCCAGAGAAAACTTTTATATTCACATCATTTCAATTGTTCGCAACTTATAAATATTTGAGGAATAGGAATGTCCACGTCACATTATGTACTGCTCTGTGAGTTATGTTCAACTGCAAACTGCATTGAGCCAGAACTGCCTGCTCATAATGTGAAAGATGATATGGGTCAGTAGAGTTGGTTATTAGCAATCAATAAAGCAAACAACATAGACTAGGATGTAGAAGCGCATTATGCAGAACAGGACCTAGGTTATCCATATTTGCATAAGAGTATAGCGCCAACTTCATTTAAACAGCAAATACAGTGTGAGCATTGGCAATTTATAAAATCATATGCATTAACATACTCTACGCATTGATATCGATATCATTTACAACAAAATTAAAATGTTGATCCGTGCATTAAAGTTTCATGGTAAATTACAATAGCTGATTATATGCATTAAGTAGCGACCTAACTGACAAAATATTAAACATCTCCTCTCTCAAGAAAAAACGCTCTTCCCAAATTAGACTGCATAGGTAGGAGGATTGATGGGTCGTTGTGTATGTACGTCAAAAGGAAGGTTAATTCATATATACATACATACATACATACATACGATCTGCGATCGGTCAGCGATTATTTAACGTTGTCATCATTGATAGTAGTATTTATCGGGAACTAATCGATGAAAAATCGATGAAAAATACCGACGATTACTACAGTGATTGAACAATTAGATTGCAAGTTTAACAAGTGTTATAATATATATATATATATATATATATATATATATATATATATATATATATATATATATATATATATATATATATATATATATATATATATATTCAGATATATAAAAAGATAAATATATATATATATATATATATATATATATTTATATATATATATATATATATATATATATATATATATATATATAGATATATATATATATATATATATATATATATATATATATATATATATATATATATATATATATATATATATATATATATATAGATATTACGTACTTGCAGAGATACACCAACCTATGAATCGCACTAATACACCTAACAATATTTGTCATGAATTGACGAGGTTCCTAACACTTTTTTATAACTGAACGAGAAACGTTTATGCAAAGTTGAAGACTGTCATTCAGGTTATTTGGGTCATTTATAACGTCGGTATTTGAGCTAAGTTCGTATTCACACGAACTTAGTTACCTGCAGCCGTGTGTGTAATTAAACACCCGATATGATCTAATGTGTTGACGTTCATGTAGTAGTTAACTATAGAAGCATAATTTCTACCATCAATCTAAGAAATATCACCATATTAGCTACATTTGTTCAGAATTTTGAATATACTTTGCTGACATAATCGTGTAGTTGTAATACTCACTTCTGCTCTGTAGAATATCCACAGAAGTATATTACTGCACTCAACTCTCCATTTCACACAGTAATTAAGTATCGTAAGCAGATATGCAGCCTAGCATGTTTACTTCTTTCCATCTTCTATGAAATTTTCAAAACGTTGAAACAATAACACTCTCTAATATGCATACGGATTTGAAATATGTTTATTTTATGACTAGAAAATCTCTGAATGTCGAGTGTTCTTTGTTTTTTTTTTTTTTGCACTGATTCAATATTTTGTCGGTTTCATAAATATCGCACTTTTTTAAATACGGAAAATATCAAAATGTAGGTTAAAATGTAGATCGGTTGCAAACTTTGTTTCAAAAGAAAAAATGATAGATCTTCCTATATGGATCTTACTATTTTCAAGTAAATATAAATATGACTTTTACATTGACGCTACTCACTTGTTTCCTTCATTTTTTATGTGTAATATCTAATTCCTATTTTAGTGTGCGTATAGATACCCTTAATCATCCCAGTCATAAAAGTGGAATGGTTTCTGGTTCTACACATTTATTTGTGAAGGAAATACCCGGTGAAGCGTTAGATATAGTTCAATTAAAATTAATAAATTTAGAAAAGATGGGAAATGAAGGTCAAGATTAAAGTTTTGGATTTTTTTTCTCTGCAGCTTATGTCTTTTTATCTTGTTGAATACAACCATCATTGCCTAAAGGCGGTTGGATGATGGGTTACAATTTAAGATTAGTCTCTTGCTTCACCTCGGCTTTAATCGCCATACAACGGAGGACCACTGATGCCATATGTTATACAGGACAGATTAGACAATCACTGAAATCCAATTATTGCACAATTGTAATTTATAAAGTATAAACAATAATTATTTTCAGCGAGTAAATGGCTAGAACATGAAAATGCTGGGCTTTTAATTTAGGTGCATCATCTCTAGTTATGAAAGAAAAATTAAAACTTTATCGATACAAAATTTTCCCTACTGGTTCAGTCACTTTGATCAAATACGTAATGCCTAGAGGTATAAGTTTTCAGCAAAGAGTGTATGTCATATTACAACAGTAATATTTCAACAGTATGACCAATCATATTATTATTATTATCATTAATTATTATAATTATTATTATTATTATTATTATTAGTATTATTATTATTATTTGGCATATGTGGATTTTACTATAAATATTGTTGGTATCATAATCTGGGCGGGGAATGTCTTTTAATGTCACACTAACCAAAAGCTTTGCTACTATCATTGTAAAATAAATTTCCGCAGCGAACATGTTAATAATGTTCGATTCAAATACCTTCATCTCTAAACCGCATTATACAGAATAGGATCTAGGTTTCTCAACTGTGTTCCATAAGAGTCTATGCGCTAGTTTCATTTACACCGACAATACCGTATGAACGTAGGCAATTTTTAAGATCATGTGCATTAAGACAGTCTATGTGTTGATATCGAGATTACTTAGAACAACATTACAATGTTGATCCGTTCATTAAAGTTTCATGGATAATTATAATAGCTGTTTGTATTCCTTAAGTAACGATCTAACAGACGAAAAATGAAACAGCTCCTCTATTAAGAATAAAGGCTATTTGCATATCAGATTGCATAGGTAGGAAGATCGATGGGTCCTTGTGTATGTAGGTCAACATGAAGGTGAATTCATACATACATTCATATCTACATACATACATACATACATACATACATACATACATACATACATGCACACACATACATACATACATACATATATGCACACACATACATACATACATACATACATACATACATATGCAGATGCTGATTTAAGGGAACTCCCCCGGGGCACTGGAGCTACAGAACGAATCATCACATGATGGAGCAACCGGAAGTGACCTTACCAGTCGCGATCGGTGTCGTAGAAAACAGACCTCGTTTGTGATTTATGATAGATTTGATCCCGATAACGTCCTCGCTGATGTTGAGCGACTAGATATTTTGATTGGTGGAAGACGAGCTGACAAGATTTCCCCCTAAGTCACCAATGAAGCAGCTGCAATCTGTCAGCGATTATTTACCGGTGTCGTCATGGATAGTAGTGTTTATCGGGAACTAACTGATGAAAAATCGATGAAAAATACAGATGGTTACTACAGTGAATGATCAATTAGATTATAAGTTTAACATGTGCTGTAACACACACACACACACATATATATATATATATATATATATATATATATATATATATATATATATATATATATATATATATATATATATATATATATATATATATATATATATATATATATATATTTCGTACTTGCAGAGATACACCAACCTATGAATCGTAGTAATAGACCTAACAATATCTGTCAAGAATTGAAGAGGTCCCTAACCCTTCTTATAACTGATCGAAAAATGTGTATGCACAGTTGAAGACTGTCTTTCAAGTTATTATATTCAATGACTTACGTCGGTATTTGAACTAGGTTCTTATTCACACGAACTTAGTTACCTCCAGTCGTGTGTGTAATTAAACACCCGATATGATCTAATTTTTTGACGTCCAAGTAGTAGTTAAATTTAGAAGCATAATTGATACCACCGATCTATGAAATATCACCATATTAGCTACATTTGTGCAGATTATTGAATATACTTTGCTGACATAATCGTGTATTTGTAATAATCACTTATGTTGTGTAGAATATCCACAAAAGTATATTACTGCACTCAGCTCTCCATTTCACACACTAATTAAGTATAGTAAGCAGATATGCAGCCTAGCATGTGTACTTCTTTCCATCTTCTTTTAAATTTTCAAACAATTGAAACAATAACACTCTTGAACATACATACGGATTAGCAATATCTTTAGTTTATGACAAGAAAATCTCTGAATGTCAATTGTCCTTTTTTTTTCTCCCCTGATTCAATATTCTGGCGATTTCATCAATATTGCATTCTTTTTAAATGTGGGAAATATCAAAATGCAGGTTACAATGTAGACCAGTTGCAGACTTTGTTTCAAGAGAAAAAATAGTAGATGTTCCTATATGGATCTTACTATTTTCAAGTAACTATAAATATGGGTTTTACATTGACGCTAGCCACTTGTTTCCTTCACATTTTATGTGTAATATCTTATTCCTATTTTAGTGTGCGTATAGATACCCTTAATCATCCCAGTCATTAAAGCGTAATTTTTTCTCCTTCTACACATTTATTTGTGAAGGAAGTACATGGTGAAGCGTTAGATATAATTCAATTCAAGTTAATAAATTTAGCAAAGATGGGATATGAAGGTCAAGATTAAAGTTTTGGGATTTGTTTTGACTGTAGATTATGTATTTTTACCTTGTTGAATGCCATCATTGCCTAAAGTGGGTGGGGGGTAGCTGGTTACAATCTGCGATTGGACTCATGTTGATCCTCTGCTTTAATCGCTATACAGCGGAAGACCACTGAGGACATATGTTATGCAGGACAGAGTAGAAAATCGCTGAAATCCAATATACGGCTAGAACGGGCCAGGCTGGGCTTCTAATTTAGGAGCATTATCTCGTGTTATGAAATAAAAATTAAAATATTATCGATAAAAAAATATCCTAATGCTTCAATCACTTTAATCAAATATGTAATGCCTAGGGGTATTAGGTTTCAACAAAGAGTGTATGTCATATTTCAACAGTATGAACAATGCTATTATTATTATTATTATTATTATTAGCTTTTGTGCTTTGGTATATGTGGATTTTGCTATGAATGTTGCTGATATCATAATCTGGGCGGGGAATATCTCTTGTTAATACTGTTCGATTCAAATACCTTCATTCCTAAACCGATTTAGATAAATCATTTCGGAAATCAAGCGCCTCAACATCGTATACATATTGCTACAACACAGTAACCTAAAAAGAACAACATTTCAATGCAGACCATTGTAATGTGCAAATACTGGTTATTAGAATGTATGTTTGTATGTTTTAAGAACAAATGCTGCATTTATGTTTGCTTAAATATGTTTGCATTTCTTTTTTTAATACGTAGCTCATTCCATTTAAAAATAGCGGATTCGCAGGTAGGAGTTTGAAAACGGGAGTTATACATATGTTCGTGCTTTGACTGGACAATATTCGAATTTAGGCTTTATTAACTAGCAAAGTCTATCTGGTAAATATTTAATCTTCGGATAGATTAAAGCATTCTTTGTGCTCTTTGTACCGAGAATTGACGTTATACACGTTTCCCATTTCATTCAAGTTTATCATGATCGATGCTGGAAAATATTCACCACATCCATATAGAATATTAGCCATTGTAGATCAACTAAAATTATACAATTAGCTTTTCCTCTAGAGGAAGCTGTTAGATTCATATTATTTCAATTGTTCGCAACTTATAAATTTGTGAGGAAAATGTATGTCTTCGTCAAAGTTTGTACTCTTCTATGAGCTACGTTCAACTGCAAACTGCAGTGAGCCAGAACTGAGGGCTTATGCTTTGAAAGAAGATCTCTGTCTATGCAATTGTTTATTAGTAATCAATAAAGTAAACATTATAGACCAGGACGTAGAAGCGCATTATGCAGAATAGGATATAGGTTTTTCATCTGTGTTGCATAAGAGTCTATGTGCTAGTTTCATTTAAACTGACAATACCTTATGAATTTAGGCAATTTTTAAGATCATGTGCATTAAGACAGTCTATGTGCTGTTATCGAGATTACTTAGAACAACATTACAATGCTGATCGGTGCATTAAAGTTTCATGGATAATTATAATAGCTGCATGTATTTCTTAAGTAACGATCTAACAGACGAAAAATGAAACAGCTCCTCTATTAAGAATAAACGCTATTTGCATACCAGATTGCATAGGTAGGAAGATCTATGGGTCCTTGGGTATGTAGGTCAACATGAAGGTAAATACATACATACATACATACATACATACATACTTACATACATACATACATACATAAATACATACATACATCCATGCACACACACACACACATACATACATACATACATACATACATACATACATACATACATACATACATACATACATACATACATGCATGCATGCATGCATGCATGCATGCATACATACATACATACATACATACATACATACATACATACATACATACAAATGCATAAGCCGATTTAGGGGAACTCCCCAGGGCGCTGGAGCTACATAACGAATCATCACCTGAAGGAGGAACCGGAAGTCCCCTTACCACTCGCGATCGGTGTCGTAGAAAACAGACCTCATTTGTGATTTATGATAAATTTGGTCCCGATAACGTCCTCGTTGATGTTGATCGACTGGAAATTTTGATTGGTGGAAGACGAGCTGGCAAGATTTCCCTCGAAGTCATTGATGAAACGGTGTGATCTGTTAGCGATTATTTACAGGTGTCGTCATGGATAGCAGCGTTTATCGGGAACTAATCAATGAAAAATCGATGAAACGTATGAAACGTACCTACGATTACTACAGTGATTGGTCACTTAGATTTTAAGTTAAACTTGTGTTGTAACACACACTCTCTCTCACACACACACACACACACACACACACACATATATTTGATGCACCAACCTATGAATTGTAGTAATAGACCTAACAATATGTGTCAAGAATTGAAGAGATTCCTAACCCTTTGTATAAATGAACGAAAAACGTGTATGCACATTTGAAGAATGTCTTTCAGGTTATTAGATTTATTTAATTACGTCCTTAGTTCAACTAAGTTCTTATTCACACGAACTTAGTTACCTGCAGTCGTGTGTGTAGTCAAACACCCGATATGATCTAATTTGTTCATGTCCATGTAGTAGTTGCATACTTTGTTTCAAAAGAAAAATTAATACATGTTCCTATACGGATCTTACTATTTTCAAGGAAATATAAATATGGGTTTTACCTGGATTCCTTCATTTTGTTGTGTAATATCTTATTCCTATTTTAGTGTGCGTATAGATACCCATCTTCATCCCAGTCATTAAAGCGGAATGGTTTCTCATTCTACACATTTATTTGTGAAGGAAATACCCGGTGAAGCGTTAGATATGATTCAATTAAAGTTAATAAATTGAGCAAAGATGGGATATGAAGGTCAAGATTAAAGTTTTGGTATTATTCTGACTGCAGCTTATGTATTTTTATCTTGTTCAATACAACCATCATTGCCTAAAGGGTGTGAGGGTAGCGGTTTACAATCTAGGATTAGTCTCATGTTGATCCTCGGATTGAATCGCCATACAACGGAAGACCACTGAGGACATATGTTATGCAGGAAAAGAGTAGAAAATCGCTGAAATCCAATAAACGGCTAGAACGGGCCAGGCTGGGCTTTTAATTTAGGTTCATCATCTCTAGTTTTGAAAGAAATATTAAAACATTTTCGATGCTAATGCTTCAATCACTTTGATCAAATATGTAATGCTCTGAGGTATTAGATTTTTGCACAGAGTGTATAGAATATTCCAACAGTATGAACAATCCTTTTATTATTATTATTATTATTATTATTATTATTAATTTGTGATCTGGTATATGTGGATTTTGCTATGAATATTGTTGATATCATAATCTGGGCGGAGAGTATCTTTTAAGGTCACACTATCCAAAATGTATGCTACTATGATCGTAAAATAAATTTCCGCAGCGAAGATGTTAATTCTGTTCGATTCAAATACCTTCATCCCTAAACCGAATGAGATAAATCATTTCGGAAATCAAGCGCATCAACATCGTATACATATTTCTGCAGCACAGCATCATAAAAAGAACAAAATTTCAATGCAGGCCAATGTAATGTTCAAATATTGGTAATTAGAATGTATGCTTGTATGTTTCAAGAACAAATGCTGCATTTATGTTTGCTTATATATGTTTACATTTCTTTCTTTAATGCATAGCTCATTCCATTTAACAATATAGAATTCGCAGGTAGGAGTTTGAAAACGAGAGTTATACATATGTTCGTGCTTTGACTGGACAATATACGAATTTAGGCTTTATTAACTAGCAAA
>JAPYKE020000067.1:52500-105000 GCA_028554795.2 Sinohyriopsis cumingii | reverse complement strand
ACAAATAACTTGTTTCCTTATTTGTTCCACATGTCGAGGTGGGGTACTTGCATGCCTATAGTGCGTGCCAGTGTTTTATGAACTTCGTGAAACATGCAAGAACATGGTGCTACAACATACCGTTGGCTGCTTGCATTATTCACGGATATTGCTATTTTGGATAAATGATTTATACTCCCTGATTTCAATGTCATTAGATCACTGCTATGAATAACCTTAACAGACCATTTTGGACTGTTCATTCAGGTTTTTGAATTATTCGAATAAATACTGATTACAAAGTTTAATTTTGGTGTGATTGGCAGGCCTCCAATTCAGGGATTTTTTCTAATATATATATATATATATATATATATATATATATATATATATATATATATATATATATATATATATATATATATATATATATATATATATATATATATATATATATATATATATATATATATCTTTCTCATCGAGAACGATATGTTTTTAATCAACTCTTCCTGGTCTTTTGCTTCTAGATAATTGGGTCATTGATATTGTCGATAGGTAATTATCATACACATCAAGACCTTGCATGTCGCAGATTGTATAAACCGTATCTACACAAATGGCGTGGAAAAATGCACGACTAAGAAGCCTTAGTTTAGGAAATGATATCACAGCTTAGTTTAAACTAATCTGTGTTATATTTGAATGAGTGTATGATTGGCTTATTTAATAAATATGACATTGATTATATAACGATTTTTTGAAGTTCGCTATTGTTTTATAAAAATGCTCATTCAAAAATGTATCGATTCACGTATTTATCCTTTTTCTCTATATGTGTTGCCAATATTTAGGCATGTCTTCCTCTTTTACTCTGTAGTGTTTGGGAAGCTTAAACGTCTTGGCCTAAACAGATCAAGCAGTCACTATGTCATGCATAATGTGAAAGGGAAGAACTCTCTACTGCAAGGTACTAGTCAAAGTACAAATGGTAATAGTCTATACCAAATAATTTTGAAGTAAAATAACTTTACCGTCATGCATAAGAGTTATATGTTCTAAGTCGATACCTAAACACTTATTAACTACTTACGTCCGTGCACCAAGGACAAATTCGATTTAATATGTGATTTAGATTACAATTTATGAAAGACACTACCATACAAAATCCCATCTCATAACTGAATCATAAATGAAAAGGGAAAAAGGAGAATGTTTGCGTAGGTAGATGATTTGAAAGAGAATGGTGAGCGACTGCTGAAGATGTGCTTCTTCCACAATCTTTGTGTGACCAACACATTCTTCAAATGCAAGGAGATCCAATAGGTTTCATGGAGACACCCACGATCGCCCCACTGCCACAAGCTAGACCTTGTCATCACCAGGCGTGCGGAACTGGCCAGTGTCCTCCTCATCCTCAACTATCACAGTGCGGACTGCGACACGGACCAATCCCTCGTTGCCAGCAAGGTGCGAATAATACCCAAGAACCTGCATCACGCCAAGAAGAAGGGTCGCCCACGCATCAGCACCTGCTGTGCAAGCAGCACAGAGAAGACACAGCAGTTCATCAGCAAACTGCATAATGCGCTCACCAAAGAGACACCTGATGACACCATCGACTCCAAATGGTCTCAGCCCGTGACGCTGTTTTCAATTCATCCATCACTGCCTACGGGAAGAAGAAGCGCACAAATGCCGACTGGTATGAGACTAACTGGGATGAGATGTAGCCGGTGACTGAGGCGGAGAGAAATGCCCTCCTGGCATACAAGGCTGCACCTAGCCCTTGTACACTACAAGCCCTCAGGACTGTCAGGAACAACGCCCATCAGACCCCATGCCGCTGCGTCAACACCTACTGGCTGAACTTCTGCACCATTGTAGAGACCGCTGCCGACACCAGGGATGGAAAAGGAATGTACGAGGGTATCAATAAGGCGACAGGCCCCCCACCCCACCTTTAAGACCGCACGCCTCAAGCCCAGGACGGGCAAAGTCATCACAGACCAGGACAAACAGCTACAGCGATGGGTTGAGCAATATCTCGAGCTGTACGCAATCCAAAACGTCGTCACCGACATCGTCCTGGACACCATCCCAGACCTGCCAGTCATGGAAGAACTAAACACACCGCCCACCCTAGAAGACCTCTGAAAAGCCATCGGTTTCCTCGCTTGTGGGAAGGCTTCTGGGAACAACAGCATCCCGCCTGAAGTCCTCAACAGCAGGAAAACAGCACTGCTCCAGCCTCTGCACGTACCCCCCTGACACTGCTGAGAACAGGGACACATCCCCCAGGACATGCGGGATGCAAACATTGTCACTTTGTACAAGAACAAAGGAGACAGTAGTGACTGCATCAACTAACGGGCATCTCCCTCCTCGGCATCGTCGGAAAGGCTTTCGCCCGTGTCGCCCTGGTGCGCTTTCAGACCCTAGCCTTCCGAGTCTACCCAAAGTCCCAGTGTGGCTTCCGAGCCGGCCGGTCAACTCTAGACACGATCTTCTCACTACGGCAGATGCAGGAGAAAAGTCGTGAGCAGCAGATGCCCCTCTACAACGCCTTCATAGACCTGACGAATGTTTTTGACTTGATCAGTCGGAGCGGACTCTTCAGACTCCTGCAGTACATCGGCTGACCCCCACGACTGCTCGCTGGTGTTAGGTCGTTCCACGAGAAAAAAGCACAGTGTGCTCCAATGGTACAACATTGGAGGCCTTCCCATTCAGCAGAGCAGTGAAGCAAGGCTGCGGCCTTGTGCAGAAGTTCTTCTGCTCCTTGCTCCTCCAGTAGGCATTCAATGACTGCAGAGAGGGAGTGTATATCCATACCAGGGCTAAAGGCAAGATGTTCAACATCGCCCTTCTCCCTGCTTAGACTAAAGTCGTAGAGGTTCTTATCCGTGAATTTCTCTTCGCCGACGATACAGGCTTGACATCACACACGAACGATGGACTATAGCAGATATTATGCCGCCTCTCCCACGCCTGTAAGGAGGTTGGACTAGCCATCAGTCTGAATAAATCGAACGTCATTGCGCAGGACCCAGAATCTCCTCCCACCATCGCCATCGATGAGTACAACCTGGAAGTTCTTGAGAACTTCACATACCACCATCTCCAGTTTGCTTTCCATTGATGCTGTGATGAACGGCTGGATTGCCAAGACAACAGCAGTTATGGCCAGACTGAATTAAAGGATCTGGAGCAACCCCAATCTCAGGCCTGCGTGCTCAGCACACTAATCTACAGCAGGGAGGCATGGACCACCTATGCGAGCCACGAGAGGACACTCAACAGGTCCCACCCGATATGCCTGAGGCCCATTCTGCACATCCAATGGCAGGACAAAGTACTTAACACAGAGGTTCTGGAATGCGCCAACATAAACAACATGTTCTCCATTCTCAGTCAGATGCGTATCGCTGGATCGGCCACATCAAGAGAATGGACCCAGGCTGAATTTACCAAGGACCTGCTATACGGCGAGCTAGCAGAAGGCGCACACTGACTGGATGGCAACGTCTTCGTTACAAAGATGTCTGTAAGAAGGACATGAAGACGGCAAATATCAACGTCAACGGCTGGAAGAGCTGTATTTACAACCGCTCCACCTGGCGTTCAGAAAGCTGAGGAGGCGAGGAACGCAAACCTCGCTTCAAAGAGAGCCAGGAGGAAGGCGTAACAACAACTGCCTCAATAAGCATCGATGTTCACATGTACAAAGAGCAACAGAGTCTGTCACTCTGTGGTCGGGATTTTCAGCCACTTGATAAGGTACAGACAGGACACCCAATCAGAAGCTACGTCATCGTCTCCGGAAGAAAAATGGATGCCGAGTGATGCATCAATTTAACATTCATTATCATATTTTTTGAAAACATCACATATATTTCCCTTGTTCTGAGATGCACCCATTACTAAAATGTGCATTTATTTATCATTCACATACAATATCAAAATCACTGATTATAGTGTTGCAAATAATAAGCAAAGAAAAGCATATGTGATACAATCACTGCATATTAGACATAAGACAGCCCTGCCGTTCCATACTTATTAATCTGGATAGTATGTATATACGTCTATGTTATCTATTCTGGAGAAATAATACGATGCATGATGATCTACGTTCTGAATATTTTGCTATAACGTGTTTGCCTCTTTCAACCTGTCAAAACATTGAATGCTGATCGAAGGACATTGTAGAGTTCTGTAGAATTACGACAAGCGTTACACCTCACTACACAGCAATACCGACGTAATCCTTTGTTATAAATCCATCTTTAATATTTTCCACATCCCTTAATACACGTACAATTGTGATTTCCTCTGCAATAAGACTGTTATATCATGATATAACCAAAACCATTGATAGGTAAATAAAACTGACTGCAGATATTTTATATATCATCTTCATTAACACATACGATATATATATATAACGTATGTGCATGTGTTTGTGTTAATCAAGCTGAGAGAGATAACCCCCTGTTGGGATGGTCAGTTGATCTACGGCCCAGCCAAGACATGACCAGATGGAATCCGGAATGTCAGGGCTGGCCTGATGATTGGCACAATCTGGTCGAGATTATGATGGATTTCGCCGTGGATAACAATATCCAACTTCCAGCAATGAACAGAGGACTACACGCTGCATTCAGTCCGATGATTCTACCGTAATTAACTAAAATTAATAGTAAATCTTCTATTATTTTCATTATTCTGTAATGCATATGCTCATAATAATGCCGTTACAAGAGTAATTTAAGGTTACTACAGTTTCTTTTTAGCCTGTATGTGCCTTCATTGGTGTATTTATAATTCAAATCAAAGAAGATTATATATATATATATATATATATATATATATATATATATATATATATATATATATATATATATATGTATACATATATATGATTTGTTTTCAACACACAATCACACACACAATCACACACACACTAACACACACACACACACACACACACACACATACATGCACATACGTTATAATTTCGTATCTTTAAATAATTCTTAGAATAATACAGCCATAATAATTTAAAAACTTAGCATACCTGTTGATTCTACATTCAATGTTATATAACATTTTCAACGTTTATGAAATACAGCGGCTAATGAGAATCCATTATTTCGGGCCCTCTGTGTCTTTTGATTCAGGTGGCACAACTTTCAGGCTGGAAGGATTCTTCTGCAGAACAAATGAGACACAGTCAAGGACAAGGAGAAAATATTCAACAGGCCGCGTGCGAAGGTGAGCGCGTAATGTCAAGCAAATTTGTGAGAATCTGGGAGAAAGGTTCATTTTGCCAAAGAACAATATATTGAATTCTATAAATTTTACATTTTATTGCCCGAAATAGGTTTACAAAAACTGACTGAAGAGAATATCCATGTAAAGGTAAATTCAATGATGAATCACACTTTTCCAGTTCAAGAGATATCCTTTATTGTTACGTTTCAGTTGTTTTCATTTTTCAAAACTGTTTCATTTACAAATTAAATATTTTTGCATGCATATAAATTACTTTATTTTCTTCATTTCTTATTTATTATAGTAGATATCTTAAATGCATTTATTAGGTCAGAACTTAAATGCATTGAAATTTATTCTAAATTGTATTAAAAGTAATTTTTCATTAAATTATATTGAAAGTAATTTTCCACTAAAATATATTATGATAAATATTATATATTTGTGTAATAGTACTGTATGCTATTTTATAAAAGATAGCGCTTTACAAGCAGTTGCAGAAGTACATTTCACTCGTAACTGAATGTAAACAATTGTCAGCACAAAATACATTTAGCTCGTTTCTAAATGTCAACAATTATCAGCATAAAATATATTTCGCTCGTATCTAAGTGTCAGCAATTTAGATTTGGAGGGAAGCTGCTGAACAGACAAATTATTATATCAATAATGGTTGAGTTGCGCAGATGGTTAATACGATCGCCCTGGGAACAGGTCAAGGGCTTTGTTCTGACTTGACTGAACGAAGTAAAAAACTATATAAATAAAGAAACGGTATTACGAAGGGTTAGTTCGTTCCTCGAGTCAGAAAATCTCTGTCTTATCTTTAAAGGTAAGAATCGTCTGTGTTCGCAAAGTTCCATAAAGAATGGGCACTTTTTAATATTTGACACTTTAACGGTAAAGTTCATATTTTCCAACATTGTTATGTGCTCTTTATATTTTATATTATAACATAATGGAATGTTTATTGTATTTGTGGTATGTAGTATTGGAAAAGATGAATTCGCTACCACCTTCATGTTTAGATTTAATTTGGAAATAAAAGATTCTTTAAGTAATATGTAATATTGAGTAATTTTTAGTAACCCATTCCAAATTAGTATTCTATTTTAAATTTAGCACAATACATTTCTTCCAAATGATTGCTGCATTAATCGCAATTATTGAATTTTATATTCATTGGATATCATGAAGTTATATCTGTATTACATTCTAACAGGCAGAAATTATACAATGAAGTTGGAAAGCACGATGAGAAAGTGTAACTTTATAGGTATTTCTTGTATTTTAAATATAAAGGATTTATAAATGAATCTTTAGAATTTAGTATCATATAGACACACACACACGCACACACACACACATACACACACACACACATATATATATATATATATATATATATATATATATATATATATATATATATATATATATATATATATATATATATATATATATATATAAAGTTCGTTCGTCGTGTCAGAACAGCTCCGTCTTTTCCTTACAGTGATTCCGTACCCCATTCCCCAAGATGTAGTCGTATCTCCACAGTCCTTGGAGACACCCAACTGGAGAGTCTGAACTGATTCTTCTTTATCTCTCTCTCTAACCATGGGCAAGCATATTCATTCGCAAATCAATTACGGTGATGCTATTACGATTCTGCACTTTCCATAAGTTGTTTTCTACTACTGGCTTATAGTGAGGTTACATATTGATACGAAAGTCAACAAAATGAATTTTTTCAGTGAAATCCAATATAAAGGTCTAATAAAGCACCCTGAAGTGCATACAAAAAAAAAAGTAAAGTAAAGCTGTCGGGAGAGAAAATATATGTAAAGATAAAACAAAACACCTTGAAGAGCATACCCATAAGAAAGTAAAACAATGCACCCTTAAGAGAATACCCATATAAAAGTAAAATAAAGCACCCTTAAGGGAATACCAATGTAACGGTGAAATAAAGCACCTTCAAGGGAATACCCACATACAGGCAAAATAAAGCACAGCGAAGAGAATACCCATCTAAAGGTAAAGTTAAGCACCTTGAAAGAGATACCCATAAAAAGGTAAAATAAAGCACACCGAAGAGAATACCCATGTAAAGGTAAAGTAAAGCACCCTGAAGAGAACACCGATGTAAAGGTAAAGTAAAGCGTACTGAAAATAATATCCATGTAAAGGTAAAGTAAAGCACCCTGAAGAGAACATCCATGTAAAGGTAAAGTAAAGCACCATGAAGAGAATATCCATGTAAAGGTAAAGTAAAACACCCTGAAGAGAATACCCATGTAAAGGTAAAGAAAAGCACCATGAAGAGAATACCAATGTAAAGGTAAAGTAAAGCACCCTGTAGAGAATACCCATGCAAAGGTAAAATGTAGCACGATGAAGTGAATATCCATGTAAAGGTAAAGTAAAGCAACCTGAAGAGAAAATCTTCTCCACGTACAGATAAAGTAAAGCACCCTGAAGAGAATACTTATTTAAAGGTAAAGTAAAGGACACAGAAGAAAATATCCATGTAAAGGAAAAAAATAGCACCCTGAAGAGAATACCCATAGAAAGGTAAAATAAAGCACGCTGAAGAGAATACCCATGTAAAGGTAAAATAAAGCACCCTGACGAGAATAACCATGTAGAGGTAAAGTAAAGCACCCCGAAGAGAACATCAATGTAAAGGTAAACTAAAGCACCCTGAAGAGAATACCCAGGCCATGTAAAGGTAAAGTAAAGCAACTTGAAGAGAATATCCATGTAAAGGTAAAATAAAGCACCCTGAAGAGAATATCAATGTAAAGGTAAAGTAAAGCACCTTGAAGAGGATATCAATGTAAAGGTAAAGTAAAGCACCTGAAGAGAATACACAGATAAAAGTAAAATGAAGCTCCCTGAAGAGAATACCCATGTAAAGGTAAAGTAAAGCACCCTGAAGAGAATACCCATGCAAAGGTAAAATGCAGCACGATGAAGATAAGATCAATGTAAAGGTAAGGTAAAACACACTGAAGAGAATAAACATGTAGAAGAAAAGTAAAGCACCCTGAAGAGAATATCTATGTAAAGGTAAAATAAAGCACGCGGAAGAGAATAACCATGTAGAGGTATAGTAATGCACCCCGAAGAGAATATCAATGTAAAGGTAAAGTAAAGCAGCCTGAAGAGAATATCCATGTAAAGGTAAATTAATGCAACCTAAAGAGAATATCAATGTAAAAGTAAAGTAAAGCACCCTGAAGGGAATACCCATGTAAAGGCAAACTAAAGCACCCTGAAGAGAATATCCATATAAATGTAAAGGAAAGCATCCTGAAATGAATAGCCATGTAAAATTAAATTAAATCATCCTGAGGAGGATATCCATTTAAAGGTAAAGTAAAGCTCCCTGAAGAGAATATCCAAGTAAATGTAAAGTAAAGCACCATGAAGAGAATATACATGTAAGGTAAAGAAAATCACCTTGAAGAGAATATCCATGTAAGGTAAAATATAGAAGCCTGAAGAGAATATCCATGTAAAGGTAAAATAAAGCACCGTGAAGAGAATATCTATGTAAAGGTAAAGTAAAGCACCATGAAGAGAATACCCATGTAAAGGTAAAATATAGCATCGGAAAGACAATATCAAATTAAAGATAAAGTAAAGCACCCTAAAGACAATATCCATGTAAAGATAAAATATAGCACTCTAAAGGGAATGCCCATGTAAAGGTAAAATAAAGCACACCGAAGCGAATACCCATGTAACGGTAAAGTAAAGCACATTGAAGAGAACACCCAATTAAAGATAAAGTAAAGCACACTGAAGAGAATATCCATGTAAAGGTATAATAAGGCAACCTGAAGAGAACATCCATGTAAAGGTAAAATAAAGCACCCTGAAGAGAATATCCATGTAAAGGTAAAGTAAAGCACCCTCAGGGTAATACCCATATAAAAGTAAAATATAGCACGCTGAAGAGAATATCAATGTAAAGGTAAAGAAAAGCACCCTGAAGAGAATAGCCATGTAAAGGTAAAGCAAAGCACCCTGAAGAGAAAATCCACGTACGGGTAAAGTAAAGCACCCTGAAGAGATTATCCATGTAAAGGGAAAGTAACGCACACAGAAGAAAATATCAATGTAAAGGAAAAATATAGCACCCTGAAGAGAATACCCAAGGAAAGGTAAAATTAAGCATGCCGAAGAGAATGCCCATGTAAAGGTAAAACAAAGCACCATGACGAGAATACCCATGTAGAGGTAAAGTAAAGCACCCTGAAGAGAATATCCATGTAAAGGTAACGTAAAGCACAGTGAAGAGAATACACATGTAAAGGCAAAATAAAGCACCCTGAAGAGAATATCCATGTTAAGGTAAAGTAAAGAACCCTGAAGAGAATAGCAATGTAAAATTAAAGTAAAGCATGCTGAGGAGAATATCCATGTAATCGTGTAGTAAAGCACAATGAAGAGAATAGGCATGTAAAGGTAAAATAAAGCACACTGAAGAGAATACACATGTGAAGGTAGAATAAAGCATCCTGAAGAGAATATCCATGTAAGGTGAAGTAAAGCAACTTGAACGGAATATCCATCAAAAGGTAAAATATAGCACCCTGAAGAGAATACCCATGGAATGGTAAAATAAAGCATCCTGAAGAGAATATCCATGCAAAGGTAAAGTAAAGCACCCTGATGAGAATAGCCATGTAAAATTAAAGTAAAGCATCCTGACGAGAATATCCATGTAATGGTGAAGTAAAGCACCATGAAGAGAATACGCATGTAAAGGTAAAAAAAGCACACTGAAGAGAATACTCATGTGAAGGTAAAGTAAAGCACCCTGAAGAGAATATCCATGTAAGGTAAAGTAAGGCACCTTGAAGAGAATATCCATGTAAAGGTAAAATATGGCACCCTGACGAGAACACCCATGTAAGGTAAAATAAAGCACCCTGAAGAGAATAGCCATGTAAAATTAAAGTAAAGCATGCTGAGCAGAAAATCCTTGTAATGGTGAAGTAAAGCACAATGAAGAGAATACGCATGTAAAGGAAAAATAAAGCACACTGAAGAGAATACACATGTGAAGATAGAATAAAGCACCCTAAAGAGAATATCCATGCAAGGTAAAGTAAAGCACCTTGAACAGAATATCCATCTAAAGGTAAAATATAGCACCCTGAAGAGAATACCCATGTAATGGTAAAATAAAGCATCCTGAAGAGAATACCCATGTAAAGGTAAAGTAATGTACCCTGAAGAGTATATCCATGTAAAGGTAAAGTAAAGCCCCCTGAAGACAATATCCATGTAAAGATAAAATACTGCGCCCTGAAGAGAATTCCCATGTAAAGGTAAAGGAAAGCACCATGAAGAGAATACCAATGTAAAGGTAAAGTGAAGTACCCCTGAAGAGAACATCCATGTAATGCAAAATATACAACCCTAAAGAGAAAATGCACCCTTATTAGAATATCCATGTAAGGTAAAGTAAAGCACCTGGAGAGAATATCTATGTAAAGTAAAATATGGAACCCTGAAGAGAATACCCATCTAAAGGTAAAGTAAAGCACCCTGAAGGGAATACCCATGTAAAGGTAAAGTAAAATGCACCCTGAAGACAACATCCATGTAAGGTAAAGTAAAGCACCCTGAAGAGAATATCCATTTAAAGATAAACTAAAGCACCCTGAAGAGAAAATCCATGTAACGGTAAAGTAAAGCACCCTGAAGAGAATACCCATGTAAAGGTAAAATGTATCACGCTGAAGAGAATATCGATGTAAAGGTAAAGTAAAGCACCATGAAGAGAATATCCATGTAAAGGTAAAGTAAAGCACCCTGAAGAGAAAATCCATGTAAAGATAAAGTAAAGCACCCTGAAGAGAATATCCATGTAGAGGTAAAGTAACGGACACAAAAGAAAATATCCACGTAAAGGGAAAATATAGCACCCTGAAGAGAATACCCATGTAAAGGTAAAATAAAGCACCCTGACGAGAATAACCATGTAGAGGTAAAGTAAAGCACCCCGAAGAGAACATCAATGTAAAGGTGAAGTGAAGCACCCTGAAGAGAATACCCATGTAAAGGTAAAGTAAAGCACGTTGAAGAGAATATCCATGTACAGGTAAAATAAAGCACCCTGAAGAGAATATCCATGTAAAGGTAAAGTAAAGCACCCTGAAGAGGATATCCATGTAAAGGTAAATTAAAGCACCTGAAGAGAATATCCATGTTAAAGGAAAGAAAAACACCCTGAAAAGAATACCCAGATAAAAGTAAAATGAAGCTCCCTGAAGAGAATACCCATGTAAAGGTAAAGTAAAGCACCCTGAAGAGAATACCCATATAAAGGTAAAGTAAAGCACCCTGAAGGGAATACACATGTAAAGGTAAAGTAAATCACCCTGAAGAGAATACCCATGTAAACGTAAAATGTAGCACGCTGAAGAGAATATAAATGTAAAAGTAAAGTAAGGCACCCTGAAGAGAATACCCATGTAAAGGTAAAATGTAGCATTCTGAGGAGAATATCAATGGAAAGGTAAAGTAAAGCACCATAAAGAGAATATCCATGTAAAGGTAAAGTAAAGCACCTTGAAGACAATATCCATGTAAAGGTAAAGTAAAGCAATTTGAAGACAATATCCATGTAAAGGAAAAATAAAGCACCATGAAGAGAATACAAATGGAAAGGTATTATAAAGCACGCTGAAGAGAATACCGATGTAATTGTAAAAAAAAGCACCCTGACGAGAATAACCATGTAGAGGTAAGGTAAAGCACCCCGAAGAGAATATCAATGTAAAGGTAAAGGTAAAGCACCTTGAAGAGAATATCCATGTAAAGGTAAATTAATGCAACCTAAAGAGAATATCAATGTAAAGGTAAAGTAATGCACCCTGCAGAGAATATCCATGTAAAGGCAAAATAAAGCACACTGACGAGAATATCCATATAAAGGTAAAGGAAAGCAACCTGAAATGAATAGCCATGTAAAATTAGAGTAAATCAGCCTGAGGAGAATATCCATTTCAAGGTAAAGTAAAGCACCCTAAAGAGAATATCCATGTAAATGTAAAGTAAAGCACCATGAAGAGAATATACATGTAAGGTAAAGTAAATCACCTTGAAGAGATATCCATCTAAGGTAAAATAACCCTGTAGAGAATATCCATGTAAAGGTAAAATATAGCACCCTAAAGGGAATGTCCATGTAAAGGTAAAATAAAGCACACCGAAGAGAATACCCATGAAACGGTAAAGTAAAGCACCCTCAAGAGAACACCCATTTAAAGGTAAAGTAAAGCACACTGAAGAGAATATCCATGTAAAGGTAAAGCAAAGCACCCTGAATAGAACATCCATGTAAAGATAAAATATAGCACGCTGAAGAGAATATCAATGTAAAGGTAAAGTAAAGCACCCTGAAGAGAATACCCAGGTAAAGGTAAAACAAAGCATCCTAAAGAGAATACCCATGTAAAGGTAAAGTAAAGCACACTGAACACAATATCCATGTAAACGTAAAGTAAAGCACCCTGAAGAGAAAATCCATATAAAGGTAAAGTAAAGCACCCGGAAGAGAGTATCCATGTAAAGGGACAGTAAAGCACACAGAAGAAAATATCCATGTAAAGGAAAAATTTAGAACCCTGAGGAGAATACCCATGGAAAGGTAAAATAAAGCACACTGAAGAGAATGCCCCTGTAAAGGTAAAATAAAGCACCCTGACGAGAATACACATATAGAGGTAAAGTAAAGCGCCCTGAAGAGAATATCCATGTAAAGGTAACGTAAAGCACAGTGAAGAGAATAAACATGTAAAGGCAAAATAAAGTATCCTGAAGAGAATATCCATGTAAAGGTAAAGTAAAGCACCAAGAAGGGAAAAGCCATGTAAAATTAAAGTAAAGCATCCTGAGGAGAATATCCATGTAATGGTGAAGTAAAGCATCATGAAGAGAATACGCATGTAAAGGAAAAAGAGAGCACCCTGTAGAGAATACCCATGTAAAGGTAAAATAAAGCATCCTGACGAGAATAACCATGTAGAGGTAAAGTAAAGCACCCAGAAGAGAACATCAATGTAAAGGTAAAGTGAAGCACCCTGAAGAGAATACCCATGTAAAGGTAAAGTAAACCACCTTGAAGAGAATATCCATGTAAAGATAAAATAAAGCACCCTGAAGAGAATATCCATGTAAAGATAAAGTAAAGCACCCTGAAGAGAATATCCATGTAAAGGTAAAATAAAGCACCTGAAGAGAATATCCATGTTAAAGTAAAGAAAAACACCCTGAAGAGAATACCCAGATAAAAGTAAAATGAAGCACCCTGAAGAGAATACCCATGTAAAGGTAAAATGTATCACGCTGGAGAGAATATCAATGTAAACGTAAAGTAAAGCACCATGAGAGAATATCCATGTAAAGGTAAAATAAAGCACCCTGAAGAGAAAATCCATGTAAAGGTAAAGTAAAGCACCCTGAAGAGAATATCCATGTAGAGGTAAAGTAACGGACACAGAAGAAAATATCCATGTAAAGGAAAAATATAGCACCCTGAAGAGAATACCCATGTAAAGGTAAAACAAGGCACCCTGACGAGAATAACCATGTAGAGGTAAAGTAAAACACCCCGAAGAGAACATCAGTGTAAAGGTAAAGTGAAGCACCCTGAAGAGAATACCCATGTAAAGGTAAAGTAAAGCAATCTAAAGAGAATATCCATGTAAAGGTAAAGTACAGAACCCTGAAGACAATATCCATGTAAAGGTAATGTAAAGCACCGTGAAGAGAATATCCATGGAAAGGTAAAATAAAGGACCCTGAAGAGAAAATCCATGAAAAACACCCTGAAGAGAATACCCAGATAAAAGTAAAATGAAGCACCCTGAAGAGAATACCCATGTAAAGGTAAAATGTATCACGCTGGAGAGAATATCAATGTAAAGGTAAAGTAAAGCACCATGAAGAGAATACGCATGTAAAGGTAAAATAAAGCACACTGAAGAGAATAACCATGTGAAGATAAAGTAAAGCACCCTGAAGAGAATATCAATGTAAAGGTAAATAAAATCACCCTAAAGAGAATACCCATGTAAAGGTAAAGTAATGCACCCTGAACAGTATACCCATGTAAAGGTAAAGTAAAGCACCCTGAGGACAATATCCATGTAAAGATAAAATATAGCGCCCTGAAGAGAATTCCCAAGTAAAGGTAAAGGAAAGCACCCTGAAGACAATACCCATGTAAAGGTAAAGTGATGAGCCCCTGAAGAAAATATCCATGTAATGTAAAATATACAACCCGGAAGAGAATATCCATGTAAACGTAAAATAAAGCACCTGAAGAGAATATCCATGCAAAGGTAAAGTAAAGCACACTGAAGAGTATACCCTTGTAAAGGTAAAGTAAAATGCACCCTTATCAGAATATACATGTAAGGTAAAGTAAAGCACCGGAGAGAATATCCATGTAAAGTAAAATATAGAACCCTGAAGAGAATACGCATGTAAAGGTAAAGTAATGCACCCTGAAGGGAATACCCATGTAAAGGTAAAGTAAAATGCACCATGAAGAGAATATCCATGTAAGGTAAAGTAAAGCACCTTGAAGAGAAGAGAATATCCATTTAAAGGTAAACTAAAGCACCCTGAAGAGAAAATCCATGTAACGGTAAAGTATAGCACCCTGAAGAGAATATCCATGTAAACCATGTAGAGGTAAAGTAAAGCACCCCGAAGAGAACATCAATGTAAAGGTAAAGTAAAGCACGTTGAAGAGAATATCCATGTAAAGGTAAAATAAAGCACCCTGAAGAGAATATCCATGAAAAGATAAAGTAAAGCACCCTGAAGAGAATATCCATGTAAAGGCAAAATACAGCACCTGAAGAGAATTTCCATGTCAAAGTAAAGAAAAACACCATGAAGAAAATACCCAGATAAAAGTAAAATGAAGCTCCCTGAAGAGAATTCCTATGTAAAGGTAAAGTAAAGCACCCTGAAGAGAATACCCATATAAAGGTAAAGTAAAGCACCCTAAAGGGAATACACATGTAAAGGTAAAGTAAATCACCCTGAAGAGAATACCCATGTAAACGTAAAATGTAGCACGCTGAAGAGAATATCAATGTAAAGGTAAAGTAAAGGACCCTGAAGAGAATACCCATTTGAAATTAAAGTAAAGCACCCTGAAGAGAATACCCATGTAAAGGTAATATTTAGCATTCTGAGGAGAATATCAATGTAAATGTAAAGTAAAGCACCATGAAGAGAATATGCATGTAAAGGTAAAGTAAAGCACCCTGAAGACAATATCCATGTAAAGGTAAAATAAAGCACGCTGAAGAGAATACCTATGTAATTGTAAAAAAAGCACGCTGACGACAATAACCATGTAGAGGTAAAGTAAAGCACCCCGAAAAGAATATCAATGTAAAGGTAAAGTAAAGCAGCCTGAAGAGAATATCCATGTAAAGGTAAATTAATGCAACCTGAAGAGAATATCAATGTAAAGTTAAAGTGAAACACCCTGCAGCGAATACCCATGTAAAGGTAAAGTAAAATGCACCATTATTTTAATATCCATGTAAGGTAAAGTAATGCACCTGGAGAGAATATCCATGTAACGTAAAATATAGATCCCTGAAGAGAATACCCATGTAAAGGTAAAGTAAAGCACCCTGAAGAGAATACCCATGTAAAGGTAAAGTAAAGCACCCTGAAGGGAATACCCATGTAAAGGTAAGGTAAAATGCATCCTGAAGAGAATATCCATGTAAGGTAAAGTAAAGCATCCTGGAGAGAATATACATGTAAGGTAAAATATAGAACCCTGAAGAGAATATCTATGTAACGGTAAAGTAAAGCACCTGAAGAGAATATCCATGTTAATGTAAAGTAAAACACCCTGAAGAGAATGCCCAGAGAAAAGTAAAATGAAGCTCCCTGAAGAGAATACCAATGTAAAGGTAAAGTAAAGTAAAGCATCCTGAAGAGAATACCCATATAAAGTTAAAATGAAACACCCTGAAGAGATTTCCCATGTCAAGCTGAAATAAAGCACGCTGGAGTGTATACCCATGAACATGTAAAATAAATCACGCTAAACTGTAAACAGTGTGCTTGACCTGTCTTGTGTATAAAGCATGTACTCAACTGTTGAGAGGTTTCCTATTCATGCCACAATATCCGTCATTGTACAGTAGTATTCTGTGACAATATTTGTTGATTTATGTATGACACGAAACACATAGAAGACACATGGATACAGATATTGAAAATAAAACAAACACACGGATACATATATACATATTACATACATACATACATACATACATACATACATACATACATACATACATACATATGATCTGTCATGAACGCAATTTAAACAGACGATTATGTTTGAGCCTTACAATCGAGGTTAAATGAATAAAGTTTTCAGTGTCATACATTGATGTCAGGCAATACAATACAATTAACTGAATCTAGTTGTAAATGTCAAAAGCATGGGGACAACTGAAGACTCATTGTAGTTTTTAGCGCACAATAATTTCATAGGCTCCGAATATAAACACCATCTTACACTTTTTAAATAGTAACATATTTTTAAACGTCGCTGAACATATCGACGTTAAATCGGTAGCATTTTGCCTTCTTCCATTAGAGGTGCACGTCTGGCAAAGGGTTTTATTTGACGTGTGAGACTCTCGTACTTAGGGGAAGTAAATCTTGCAAGCCACATCTCCTTCTTCACAGACAGCAGTTTTCACCACCAAGTTTTCTTTCTCTGCATTAATGAAATCTCATATATATGATTTTGTCAGTTATGGATTAATATAACAATGATCTCACGACAATTTACGCCGTTGTATTTAAAGAAAAGAAAGATCCATTCGAAATAAAATCAGGCCAACCTCCCTGAAAATGGATGAAAGCGAGGGAAAAATAAGAATAACATCATAAATGAATTCCTGTTTTACGACATCTTAGCACAATGGTGGTTATTCGGTGACCTCTAAATAAAGGTCAAAAAGGTACATTAAACTGCCCAGCAATTCAGGTAGACAACATTTTCTTTACAAATGTATCCACGAAGATTCACAATTTTAAACAAAACATGCAAGATAAGAAACTTTATATATTGCGACCACCATTTTTTAATGTCCCCATTTTGTCCAGTAAATGTATCAGCGTTGATTAAACAGGAAAGGCCTGCAGTGTTTTGACAGTCCGTTGTGTACTCAAAATTACAATTTTCTTCCCTGTCCTTTAGCAATAGCAAACAGCTATATATATATATATATATATATATATATATATATATATATATATATATATATATATATATATATATATATATGTATATATATAGATAGATGTATATATATATAAATTTATGTATATAAATATGTATATACATATATATATATATATATATATATATATATATATATATATATATATATATATATATATATATATATATATGCATATATTTAAATACTTTTAACAACGGGGCCCCGAGTGGCCGAGTGGTCTAAAGCGCTCTCCGTTACGGATCACTGCCATTTCACCTCTGTCTGCGTGGGTTCGAGCCCCGGATTCAGCCAATGTGGGAATGTGAGAAAGCTTGCCAGCAGCTTCTCGTGGGTCGGTGGTTCTTTCCGTGGGTTTTCCCGGGTTCTTCCTCCACCATTAATACTGGCCGCCATGTTTAGCCCATCATGTGCTGAAAAATGGCGTTAAACCCTACAACAACAACAACAACAACAACAACAACTTTTAACAATCCTTTCACAAATTCATGATGGTCAGTTAGGTCAAGGTAAATTACATATGATGGTATTAGTACCATACAAATGATGAAAGTTATCTATCAGTGCAAGTCGATAATCAGGAAGCATTTGACATAGAGCCATTAGTTTTATTTTTTATCAGACTCGTTTTTGTTGTTATCTATTTGTTGCTTCGGGTCATTAATTGTAACTTTCCGTGTTGTTTGCACTCCTTTTCTTGATCAATTTTTATTTGGCGTAACTCTGTTTTTTTATCAAGATATATTCAGTCAATGTCACCAATTAAGGCGAATGCCTTTTTCAGTTTCAACAGGCTCTTTTCCAGTGTCAACTTTATCATTGGTACCCTTAACAAAGGTTTATTTTTGTATCTACTAAGTTTCGAAGGCATCTGTATCTCCTTTAAATATTCTTCAAAATCAGTTAAATCTTTTAGCAGCCTCTTCATCTGTTTCTAATTCATCAATGCTACCTGTTTATTAACCACATCATTTACCATTTCTCGATCGACATACTACTGTGCATATAGATAGCTCCATCTCTGCTTACAATTTAATAAAAAGTTATGTTATTGTAACAGCGTTTTTTAAAGCTGTATATTTCAAATTTGTAATTCGGAACTCACGGGATGATTTTATTGATAGGATTTTGATTTAATTCACACTATGTATGTCTGTTACGTCTTCTATCATTTTATTTATCTGTCCTTCATTTTCCCTTTCTGCAACTACGACCAAATACTGTTGTTCACTGACCTATTACTATTCTGGCCAGTAATTTGTCTGCAAATAACATTCATGATCTTTTTTGTCGTATGATCGTTCTGTTGGATTTCAGAGACTCACCAAACCTCTCTTCGATTAGTTCTTAAACTTTTCCAATGTAAATATGCTGCATTTATCCATTATTGATTGTCATTCTTTTACAGCAGTAGATCACTTATTGAATTTCTGTTTGAACGAGTTTGAACGAGACTTGATCCGCCAAAATATTTTCTTTATGTCCATTAACTCGTTTTGTTCCTTAGAAAATGTTAGCACTTTCATAGTCATTCTGTTCAAACGTAGTTAATTTATTGTCAACTTGCTCAATTGTCGTTTTGATGTTTTTGAAATTGTTCATTCTAAGTGTTTTCTAGTTATCAACTCTCCTTAACAAATGCATTTGATTCGCTCCATCAGTTAGCTTGACATAATCACTTATTGGTCATTGTTAATTGTTTGCCCTAGAGTTGTACCATTTGCGTATGTTTCGGTTCAATGTGTGATGGTTCGCTTGGACCCCGAAGAGTAATAATTCCGAACATTCAGCACCTACCTTCTCTAATGTGATTGCCACGTATTACAGGAATGCAATGCAAATATTTTACAATTTCACTTCATTTCTGATGCCGATTTACAATCTTTTAAACCGTACTGCTTTGTAATATGTGTTAATAGCCATAAACATCTTTCTCTGAAACAAACACATTGTTAACTGCTATGGACTCAATCAAACTTGAATAATGGATAGTATGGTGATTGTTACTTTATTGACTGAGTCGGATACTGTCATAGTTGGAGTTTTCCCTGTACTTTGGATGATTCCTCATCTCTGAATCCATCACCTTTGTACGATTTTCTATTGAAATGTTACTGAACATTGAGATTAATTGACCAATAGTCCTCATGGCTAATGGCACAAAATGGGAATGAATCATTAACAAGTGAGGATTATCACAAGATCACACCATACAGAAAAATCAGATTTCATTGAAGAATTGCTACTAATTTAAAGTCTCTTCATAAGTCTACTCAAGCAATCCAAGATGTCTGCGTTTTGGTAGCTCCATTGTGCCTTCATGTGAAACTGGCCGTTATTGACAGACATCTCCATTTATAGTAATTATTAATGCAATCTGGCTCAAAACTTCGGTAAATGGCAACCACCAGCGAGTCTCCGGTTTGTCCGCGGCATGCCATAGAAAAAAAAATATGTTCATCAGGAGAACTCGGGTCTCACTGAGGATCAGGTGTGAGAGGAACCATATTTTGAAATATATATTCTTCTCGTTCGCCTCTAATATACAGAGGGACTGCAACTCGTCGTTATGTTAGAATTGTCGGCACGATACAGAGATCGGTGAAGTGAAAATTGGTTTCATTACATTTACGCTGTCAATCAGACCGCAATTAACACAAGTGAATGGCATTAGAAGATAATGGATTGTTGAGAAATACTAGACCAACTACTTTTGGAACGCATTTGATAAGCAAGTAGTGACAAACAACACGAAGAAAGAAGGCGTGCATGTTTAAGTGCATGATACAAAAATAGGTACGCCTATCCGTACTGGTACCTGGATGAGGTGTTAAACATTACTTTGATTGAGAGGACATCCTCTCTCAACTGGACGAAGTGGACAAGAGATGACATGGGAAAGCTCTACAACGCTTTTGATGCTCGACCTCGAGCTATAATTATCAAGATGATGGGGTCTGGTACATTGCGTATATACGTATTGCAGCCAATCTCTCTTTCTTGATAAACGGCTTAAACTCGTCATGAGGAAGATCCCTTTATTGGACACACACTTAATACATCTTGATGTGAGCTTTGTTATCGCCATAGCATGTTGTTATCGCTAATTATAGAAGTCATAACCAAAGTCAAGCACTGTCAATTTAGACATCAATGTCCTCGAAACAATAGCACTGACTCTCTGACAGTTGGACAAATATTGATGCCTCTTTGAGTCGAAGTCGAGACAGCAGAGTACAAGGTATTACAGATCTCAAAATGTCAACTCCAGGCAAAAGGGAGCAGTGTCCTAAAACGAATTCATAAGGCGATCCATGCACAACTACGCAAGGATAAGGAAACATTACTAGTCGAGACTGACTAAATTGCAGAAACATCTTTGAACAACAGCGACAAGTGCAACGACCGTCGTCTTGAAAGCACTATTGCAGAGCACGGCGAATGGCTTGGGCCCGCCATCATTTCGGAGGATATCCTTGTCGCTGTTATAGTGCTAACAAGGATGAACCACAAAAAATATGCGGCTACAACCTCAGAGCTCAACCATTGGCCATGACATCACATTTATTATGCAGTAATAATGCGTTGTAATTAACATTTCAGTGTGTTCAGATAGCAATATTATCATTATATTATGGTGTTGTGGTTGCTAGTAAGGTCACTGACTAAATGCTTTAACTTCACTCTCTACGATGTGGGCAGCTCCATTCCCGAAGAGGAGGCATTGCAATAAATAATATCTCAGTAGTTAATATGCTCACATTTTTTCCCAGGCTATCTATTGTTATCGATATTAGGCAAAAGCCTTAGAACGCATACACCACAATAAAGCAATATAAGCCCAGATCGAGTAATGTCGCAAAATAGCCGAACAGACTGAATGGGTTAACGAAAGCTTCGCCCTCAAGCGGAGGATCGAGCAGGCGTTCATGGACGGCGAAGAAACAATCAATGATATTAAAGGGTCAGTTGTGAAAATCTGGAGCTACTAAAGCGCTAATCGACCCTATATGACTTAAGCGTTAAGTTAAACGAGCTAGCGTTTTTGTCGGCCCAAGGAATGGCTGTTGAAATCTTTGTCACCTACATGCTCGCCAAGGAAATTGACAATAACCGTACATACTACTTGATCTTTGACGGTTGGTTTTGAGTCTGGTATAATCTCACGATGATGTCAGGATGCAAGTAGGAAAGCTTCGATAATTGGTTCGTGCATGAGAGGAGGGCAACAGGTTTGTTGGTACTTTAAGGAAACGCTTAAGATTTCTCCGAATTCTGGAATGTTTGCTCGATGGATACTTAATTGCATCACGTCTGATATAGACCAAAAGGCTATTACGCGAAAAATCAATATAAATTTCAGACTCATTCAAGATCTCCCAATATGTTACCAAGGCATGACTTAAGAAACATGCCATCTGTCAATTACTACCCTTTAGCCCTAAGGCGTGTTGCAAACCTAAATTTGATAACAGTTATCCTTGGTGGCCCAACAGGCAGAATTTCACTTCCTTCTGTATGATAAAGTCGGCCGCAAGACATAAGTACGTGCTGACTGTGGCAATTGCTTTTAAGAAACAGCCGCTGTCGTCAAAGGATATATCAGATGTAGAAACTGACCTGACTGAAGCTGCTATAGGTGGATCTCGGCTTAGAGTTTATGGGCGCCATGTCGCTTCAAATACATTGCAGGTGAGACGTTGTGAGGCAGGCATGTATTAACGGAACTCAAGACAAGCTCCTCTATACCCATCACTATACCGTCGAAATGAGGCTTCCTTTTCAAGTTAAATCCTCTGATTGGATCGAGTGTCTCCCAACTTGAAACAGCAAAGTGACGCGACTGACGGACAATAAACCTGCTGACGCCATTAAGGTTGCTGTAGACGTGGAAACTTCGCCTTGACAAACAGCGGTTACCTTCAGATGAACAAGTTAGCTCTTGGATAGCGTGAGAGTGGGCTGCGTCGGGCTGCTGACTCTTTGGTGTCGGTGGATATGTATCACTCAGATCGTGCAGTTGCAAATATGGCTACTAGATGAGGTAACCACTCAACCGACATTGTGAAGAGGGCTTATCAACCAGAGTGTGTTTAAAGTTCCCATATACTTGATTGCTGTGCACGTTACAACTTAACTGTTATCACAGTCTAAATGATGTCTCTAATTTAATGTTTATATATCAGAATATGTGTAAATGAAAAGTAAAACTACATCCCCAACCATTTCTGTTCTTAGCTAAAAGTATTGAGTATTTCATAAGAATGAATATCTTATAGTTGTAGGGTTGAAATTTATTTTATAAACAAGTGTATCAGAAGGTATGTGTAGATGTTATACTTTTCAGCTTTGCAATCGGTGACGTAATGTTTTATATGCATAGTTATTCATGTTGTCAGGAGCATTGTCACCTACCTGACAAGCATATCAGCATGTTTTGAAAATAATTCCGGGTTTGCCATTAGGTTTTTATCCCCAAGCCGCTGGAATTAATGAGATTCAGGTCTTACAATAACCTGTCCTCTTCCAGAATTACTCTAAACACAGGGAATTTGTGAGGTGTTCTGAGTGCTAGAACCATGTGATTAATGAGTTGAAACTAGCAAAACAGCTACGATTTCACTGGACGATATACACCATGTCCAAAATTAACCCAAGGATTGTTAATGTCTTTTGTCAGATTTATAATCAGTTTGTACAGTGGAAGCAATGGTAAAGTCGACACTGTTGAATATTTTTAAAACGGTTACCCAACCTGTAAACTAAAATTTATAGTACGGTGGCCTACATGGTTAGAGCGTTCGCCTCGAATGCGGGAGGTCGCGGGATCGAATCGAAGCTGAATCAAACCAACGACTTATAAAACTGGTACAAGCAAGCTCACTCGTTTGGCGCTCAGCATTAAGAATCTAGTGTTAGGACTGGTCGGCCTGTTGTCAGGATAATGTGACTGGGTGGAACATCGTGCTACGTATCTGCAGCACGTTGCCCCAGTGCTAGACATCACAATAAACTGTCACACTGCAGGTATCGAAACAATATGACTGGAGAATTGTTAGAGCTAGGTTAAAAATCCAAATCACCCCCCAGCAATTATTGTAAAGCAGTGCAAGAAGTCTCTCACCTTCTTTAATTAGAAAGATCCATGCATTTAATAATGCATAAATAGGAGGGTTTCGATTCTTATTCTGGGTAACAGTTTTGCAGAATGTCTCTACCCCATAAACTTTGCACTGGTGGGCTTGTTCAGACCTTTCAAATCATTTATACGTTTTTGTTTATGTCCAGTTAAGTAATGCATGAAACTATAAAGTGAATATACATGGATAGGCGATCAATCTAAATTCACGTTTGACAGACATATTTACTACTAACAATCTCTTATACTGTTATTCGTTCCAAAGCAATCAAAACACGTTAATCTGATGATAGTAAGTATCTATTTCTTTGAAACCACGTTGACGCGAAATATTGACATGAAATCTTTATGTGGTATGACTTATGTGGATATAGAGGTTGAGACAGAGAGGTTGATGCAGAAAGAGGAATATAATTCATAGTTCACCTTATGGTTCGTGTGGATATTTGTGAAAAGGGATAGAGCCTGGTGGATTTTCTTATTGAAAGTGGCATAAAGATAACAGTAAGTGATTGTTTTATCTTTGTGCTCAGGTGGTTGTGTGTATATTTATTCATTTATTTGATAAAATTACAGGTTCTTATCGTATGATTTATCTTTACACCAGCATTGAGATTAGGAAACAATCCTGTATTCTTTCATGGATAAAGTAATTAAAGTAACATCGTAGCAAAATACTATATGCATAATGTTAGATGTTGGTATGGAAACACGAGACTTGCCTATTAATATAGGCATTGTATATACAAGTCACACATTATTACATCTCAGACTTAATAAGAAAAGAAACATATGATAAGAACTTTCAAACTGATGTGTAAAAAATTGACTTGATATGACCTTTCGAACTAATGTGAAAACAATTGACTTTGACAGGACCTTTCAAAGTTAATCTATAAAATTTGTAAAACAAAACACATGACCTCTCAACTCGATACTTACTTTTGGGATCCAATACCTTTTGATGTCATTACGTCAGCAACCAATTGTCATGCAATTAGGTAGAGAGGATAAACGTGCTATTGAGATATAGCCGCTTTCAAAGCATGTTTGATTCTATTGTAAAACACATTGGTAATACATGATTTGGATATTTCAGCTTAAAACCTTTAGGGTAATGATCTTAAGATTTAAACATGGTGTTTGTCTTTTCGTAATACTTGCCCATAAATAAAAACAGTATCTACAAGATCAATAACTCGAACATGTGTAGTATTTTGCAGGTTTTGCATACCCTACGCGTGAGATTAATAATATTCGGTGGTTTTGGCTTAGCTGGGCATCATATTTCCAAATTCTTATTTAGCAAATCTTCTTAATGGTTTAAGAACCCATATTGGCATATGCAATGTCAACTAAGATATTTTAATTGTAATGTATGTGATAGGCTACGAATTGAGAAGATAACTTTACAAATTATACAGCGTAGTATCAATAACCCTCTTCTGTAAGTTCGCTACATCACTTTTATTACTTTTTTCCATATATTATCATGTTTTGATCAACATTCAAAACATTCACCAGCCGAACCAAAATATAGGTCTCATTTAAAACGGAATCTGAACATTGTGCTAGTAATAGAACATAAATGCTACATTGAGATATTGTATACTACAATCATGTACATAAGGAGGAACGGCAATACAATAAATAAATCAAATAGAAATTCTGGATAGAAACGATTAAATAAGCGTTGTATACATGGCCTGTCTGTGCATAATGGCAAAAGTACATAAGTACCATTTATATAAAACCAAATCATGTATGTCAAGAGGACTTGCTTATAAAGACCACTTCTAGGTTGTCCACAGATTAGGCTTCGCAGACTCTCAGTTGATATAGAGATCGATATTTCGCACACACTTTCAATTGCTTGGTGGAACTGATATCGCTGCGCGATAGACTGGTTAAACATGTATCACTCGGACGGTCAAGACTAGATAAGACAGTCTAAGCGAGTCATCTTCCATCATTCCAACTGGTCCTTAGGCATTTATTGTATAGCCCAGACTCATTGACATAGAACACAATTTTAATATATATTTTTTACATTTGTTTCTCAGCACTGAACTTTCTACTGAGTGACAATCAATATAAATCATATGTTAATCTAACATACCTTCAAAGATGACTTCACGGTGAAGTTTTTGTCCAATGTTCACCGGCATGTTTTGGAGAGGCTGGACTGTAAACAAAGCAACAAACAATGGAACACTGATTTCACTTCCTGATCATCATCAAGGCCTTATTACTCACTATGCACTGTAGCCGCAATAAACACATACAAAAATACCATAAGCTCATATTCTCAAGAATGAACAACTACCTTTAAATCCCTTCCAAAAATGTATGCATATAACTCTTCTATCACCACTTAAATGAGAGAGGAAAAAGGTTCTAAAAATAGACTAGAACTACATCCGTGGGTACTGAACTGGAAGTACTAATTGTGACCCAATTCCTAACAGGGTTATATACTTTTACCTCAATGGACAAAACTCTTATCTGTAATCAATAAATGTCTCTTAAATACTGTCGCAACGTTTTAAGGAATTTGATCCATGAATATGACAGTCATAGGTTTTTATCTGACACCACTGTAACAGAAGGACAAGCCAATTCCAAATGGTCAAAGGTCAAAAATGCACAAAACGTAAAGTTTAATTGTGATTTTGCTTATCAAGATAAACACTTTAAATAAACTTTAATTAGTTTGCAGTCCTAACACCAATCTGGAAAGGATTAGAAATTAAACATGACTGTTAAACTTTTCTATAAAATTTAATTTAAAAATATGATACATATTTGTACATGAAAATTTAAATTTAACTTAAATTTTAATGAAACTTTAAAACCTGAAATTGACACAACTTGTCCTTTGGCAAATTCTCCATTCCTTTATCATAAACATCGATGGTTTTCCTTATCAGATGTGAAGAAATTAAAACATGCGAATAGCGTCCTTGGAGTGTCGAATGTCTCTGGGGTGTTGGCATCGTCTGCTGTGGATGTGCAGGCATATGTGCGAGTGACAGTCCCTGTTGCAGTTGGTGCAGAGATACTGGCAAGTCTGAGTTACTGGGGTTGTTGCTGCGTTCTTCTTTCTCTCACGTTTCTATGCCGTTTGCTGGCCTCTCCTGGCATCAACGACTGCTATGCCCTTGCTTAACGTTAGACTCCAGGTGCCGCGCTCCTCGGCCAGCATTTCCCAAATGTTTTGTGAAATGTCTACTGCCATCATGTCCCTCTTGCACACATCCTTGAAACGGAGTGAGGGACAGCCGACTCTTCTGGTACCAGTGGCCAGCTGTCCATATATGATGTCCTTTGGCAGCCTCGCATCCTCCATGCATTGGACGTGTCCTAGCCATCGATGGCGGCGTATGCTCAGCAGGGAGTACGTGCTGGTGGTACCTGAACTCTGGTAGCATCTAAATACACTAGCTAGGTATTAACCAAGAACATGATATAATTTCCACCCATGAAGGGGAGTAGCCCTCATATGTTGGGCTTCCAATAGTACTGAAGAGTTGGTATAGTTCTCTGAAACCAATCTAGCATGCCTTTACCTAGTTATATAAGTGAGAGAAAGGATATTTCTTGTATTTTACATGCAGTTATGGTAACTGAAATCATGAAAGGGTACAAGAAGAAGAATAAAACTGTTTTTTTTTAAACTTGTAAAGATTCCACTATACAAAGGAGTTAGGTATCGGATTGATAATACTCTACCATATTTCAGTGCTGCATCTGCTCCAGTGAACAGAACAATGGATGCAGACAAGTTCTTTATCATAGCAGTGTCAAAGCCGACCAATAGGGGTCTCCAGTCAGTTCAGAAATCATACTGTAATGGCACACATAGGTCTGTGAAAATTCTACGACCATTATCCAAAGCAAAACTGGACCTGAAACAGACAGAATTGAATGAGTATGATGGGTCACGTATCATTTGCATCAAAATTTTTTTGAAATGTCGAATGATATCATTCATATCCATGGAAAGCAAGTCAACATATGTGAGAGACCAGAGTTCCAAATTGCTAATGAAAGGAAATGGGGACTTGCTTGGAAGCATACTATGATATATAAAGACTGCAGATTTAATTCACCAGAGTATGCACTGTATGAGACAAAAACAACTAAACTTGGGCCAAATCCTGCTGCAGGATATATGATGCTTCAAGCTGGACTACAAGATACACGAATGGGCAACATCAAGGTTAGATACTTGCTTGCAGCCACTGATATTCCACCACCTAGCAGAACATCTATACGACATGTCTCCAACATTGTAGGCAAAGCAACTGTGGAGCTGAATGAAATGATATGACACAAAAGCTGAATCTGGTCAGACAGGTAAATGTTGCTGTCGCAGAATAGAAACCGAGTGGGGTTTTGGACTGAATGAATAAGACAAACACAATGTGAGAAAGATGGAAATTTATAAAATGAATTAATAAAGAAAAATATATTATGTAAAAATACAATGATTCTCTCACGCTCTCAACAAACGATAGACCCAATCACTCTACACAACATTCACACATTGAAAATAAACCAAAAATATGAAATCAATATGAAGTACAGATCCAAGAAACCTCATGGACTGCAGATACGTTTCAAACAGTATTATAGACTACAAGAGAGATTCACACAATTTCAAGTATGGGCTCCGATTAAGATTCAAAATAATCTTATGATATTCAAATGTGTTTCCAAAAAATGTTATAAACTATATGAGAGATTCACATAATCTCTTGAAACACAACTAAGATTCAAAATAATCTAATGAACACAACTACGATTCTTCAAAATAATCTTACAAACATAAAAATGAGCCCAATTAGAACAACAATTGAACCAAAAGTATGCTTATAGACCCTTGTACATTCGCACGATTATTTGGGTTGGCCCACACTCTTGAAGGCAGCTCGCACCCTTTATGGATCCAACACATGTACAGTCATACTTATACATGTACAGACATCATACAGTCCCATTTTGAATTAGCTACGTCTACGTCCGTCGCTCAGACATACGTACATACATGCATATATACGTATCGACAGCACGCAGCCTTAAATACTCTGGAAACTCCAGACATCTTTAAACAGCTTCATATATCTCTAGACATCTCTAGTCAACTCTAGTCAGCTCTAGTCATAGTCACAGTCACAATCACAATCACAGTCACAATCAGCTAAAATAAAACCAGATTGGTCATAACAATAGTTTCTGTAAAATCCCTAGATATATGCTAATATATTAACTTCTTATAGTGACTTGTAATTCAAAGTTCAAATCTGCGTTGTAATAAATGCATTATTACGCGATAAGACATTACAAACCGAATAAGCTTCGCATATCAAACGAAATATAAATTTAACACTTACCCCTATGGCTCGAGAACAATGGAGAGCGTACACTCCTTCACGTGATCCAAAACGACCAGTGTCGGTTTAGAAATCGATCTTACTTAAATCCATAGGAGAGTGAGCAATAGTCAGGGTAAAATACCCATGCATATCATGTTAATAATGTCCCCCAGTCGCAAGTAATTTCCGGCGAGGTATATGTTAATACAGTCGCTTACCTGGAGAAACACTTATTCACCCTCGATAACGTAGTACACGTGTACAACGAAAAATAGTCAAATAGATCTAAGGCAAAACCAAGTTATTTTTTTGCCTAATTCTGTGACACTTGCTTTTGGCGCAAGATACAATACCATTAGCTTTGGACATGACAATAAACCTGGTAAAAGTTCATCACAAGCTTTTGGAATTGCCTGTGAAACTCTTAAAGAGAAACAATTCAATGTGGGGACTACAGTAGAAAACAAGCTGTGTTTGACTGGAGTATGGCTGAAGAGGAAAGGTTTTTGATGTGCAATGTACAGAAGGCCATGTTGACTGCACAGCAAATGTGTCACCAGTTGCACCACATTCAGATCATGAGATGGTAAGAGAAATGGGAAAAATGTTTGTGCTGCAAGAGATTATCGTTAGACACGCACCAACCTATGGAAATGAACGGGATGCTGCTGGCTTCCAAGATGCTGACAACATTTTACATTCAATGTGGGAAGTATAACGACTGTCGGACCCGGTCCATTTTGGTCGTTTACAGTTCAAACGGTGTAATTCTGCAATGTTCAGTGAAAACATGTTTCCAGGAATAAGAACAAGAGAAGGAAAAAGGATAAAACAGAACATTGTCAGCAAAGACATTAAAGCAGGTTGCAGTTTGATTTTTAAACAACTGATTGATTACAATAGTGGTGATGTTACCCAAATTAAATGTCAACTTCCCCAGGTAATGGATACCACTCTGCGCTGTTATTCAGAGGACTGCTAAAAATAACTCATTATTCAAAGGTCTGTGGGTGAGGAAGTGCTAACAGTTGGTGGATACAATCAGCATACCTGGGCCCTCATCATGACACTCATCTAAACATGACAGAAAATGATATGAAGTTCTGAAAAGATAATTTCCCTGTGATTCTGTAGAAAGACGGCGACTGAACACAAGCACACTGAAATGTGAGGCTGTGAACAGATCCATCAGTATTTCATTACGCATATATGTGAATTATTTCAAACACTCTGAAGCAAGAGTGCATTCGACAATACACAGACTCAATAACAGACTAGAATCATCACTGAAAACAAAAGTGACACACTTGGAAGGTAAACTTTCAACAAGGACTCTGAGATCACTGGATACAATGGATAAAGACTGCACGTACCAACAATTGTATCAAAAGCGTCCACAAACCAGGCAACGTATTCTAGCAAGACATTGAAATATGATACAGGCCCATCTGTATTAGCAAGCCTATAGGAAGTCTGACTACTGGAAGGAACTGCTAGACTCCAAAGGCGATCACTGTTATGCACAGGTTTAGCAGGAGCCAATGTAGACTACAGAGAGCAAAGATTATCATAATTTCATGTGCGAAATGACAGTATTGAAAGAAACCACGAATTACACATGGTACAGAAGGAAACACTGTAGTGGCGAAATTCGTAGGTAAAACAATGCATGTTGCTTGCAGTTGTGTTACTTACTACTGTCTGATGAGGCCTATGGAGAAGTCGAAACAGTTTCCTCTGAATAGGTGGAAATAAATAGAGAACTTACAAAGCAAATTAAATAAATCTGGAAAAATTCTAAAATAAAATAACATGAAATGACTTACTACCTGAGAGAATGAATGAATGAATGAATGAATGAATGAATAAATATATATATGAATGAATGAATGAATGAATGAATGAATGAATGAATGAATGAATGAATAAATGAATGAATGAATGGAAGGAAGAAATGTATTTAAGACAGCACTGTCATACCAGCATTGTCTACTAAAATAAAAACCACTCTTTCTTTTCTCCTTCTTACTCAACACATCCATCCATCCATCCATGCCATACATAATTCGATATGGATGTGGGTGAGTGGATAGGACATATCATGATATCTTATTATTCCATGTTACAACTTCAACTTGAGCATGCTGTCACGAAAGTCACCATTCCCAATACAATGCACATACACATTGCCGCACTGCCTATTATTGTTAACGGAATGAGGTTATAGAATCAGGTTCTCAACATTCACACACAAACTATTGTGGCATAAATAGGATGCATCAAGCTCCTTTGGAATATTCAGAATTCTCAACTTTACTAGTAATGACAGTCTGTGGACATGCTTTTTCTTCCATGTGTTTGTCTTAGGATCCCTATATGACATAATGACAAAAAACCTAATGAATGTTACATTTCCTGTACATATTATATAATCACTAGTATGTGCTGGCACAGAATGTAAAGATATTTTTGCCGTCAGTCTTTGAGAAAAATCTTCTATTTCAACTTGGTATATGCTGTAGGAATACATTGCTGCTAATAATAACGAGTGTCGTCTACAACATGTACCATTTCTGTGAATGTATAGGGAAAAAATCATTTTAATTTACAAAAGACAAACAAATTAATTAACATTCTTTTAAATTCAATTTTTAGAATTCTAATTATATTTTATAATTGTTACAGTCAATATACACAAAGTGTGAAAATTTAATGTGTCTGTTAATGATATAAATGTTATACCAATTTAAAGTGTAATCAATACTGCCCTGACAGGACATATAACACAATTAACTTTACTATATATTATCTACATTTGTTTCTCAGCACTATACTGTCCTCTGTGTGACAATCAATACAAATCATATGTTAATCTAAACTACCTTGAAAGATGACTTCACGGGGAAGTTCTTATTAAAGGTTCACCGACATTGTTTTGACTGTAAACAAAGTAACATGCAATGTAACACATATTTCACTTCCAGGTCATCACCAAGGCATTTGCACTGTCGACTAAATACACACAGTCAACCACACAAGCTCATATTCTCAAGAATAAATAATTGCCTTTGAAACCCTACCAAAATGTATACATATAACTATTCTGCTATCAAATAAATGAGAGAGCAAACATGTTCTAAAAGTGGGTACTGAACTAGAAGTACTAATTGTTACCCGATTCCTCCTGAGAACAGTGATTGCCTATAACTGTGATTAAAGATTTCAAATGTCTTGCTGTTCATATATAAGTCCATGTGTCGTGTCAAATTTCGTCGGAAATATTTCACATGATTGCATTAGTAGTTATTGATGTGTATTAACGCTCTAGGTCATGTTTTTCTTACAAGCTATTTGCGTTTATAGAAGTCTGATGATAGGCATATAATTTGTACAGTATTTTATATTTCGTATGCTTCTTGCAGCAAACGTTGTTAAGAATAGGAACAATGCCAGGATATTAGGAAGGGTGATACCCCGAGTCACCTGTGGAATGAAAGTTTTCTGCCCGTTAATGATGATACACTGAGTCAGTGTTTGTGTCATTCAAATGATATTTTTATTTTAATTCTTGGATTATCTTGACTTCGACGTTTAGGTGCCAGGAATTTTTGAACAATAATTTAGTTAGGAATATTCCACGTATACAATTATCAGTTTCAAATCCATTTGTGATGTGATTGTCCAATGGGTTCTTGTCATTTTCGTTTCTTTAACTTTTTAGTGCAAAACATCAAATGTCCTGACATTGTCTAAGATTTACTGACATAACTTGGCTGTAATTTTCTATCAAAATTTATGTTTAATAATACTTATCATTCAATGAAATTTCAGATAATGTCAATCCAGTCGTGTAATTTTGAGTTATCAAAAATATCTATCTTCGTTTTCACGTATAATGTCTTTTTTAAAAAAACGAGAAAGAAAAGAAAATCATTAGAAGCTCTAAACGCATATATGTACTAGATAACATATCAAAACAAATACAGCGACATGATTACAAAAACAAACACCACGAAGGTACAAAACAAACAACTGCTGACAGTAATTAAGGAAGTAAATATTATTAAGTCTAGTCTGGTATTGTGGTCGAAATAGATGAGTTTTAATGAGATCAGTGTTCTTGTGTCTACGATCTATGGGTAATTCGCTCCATGTAAATTTGTCCTTGTGCGCAAAACAATGTTGAATGCATGACTTTGCTTTAACAGTGGGAGTAATGGGAATGCGAGTATCATAAGAGGAACGTAAGTTTCTAGATGGGCTGTACACACGAGTTATTTCAAATATGTATATATGACTGGAGCCAGTCAACGAAATGTAGCATAGTGAATAGAAGTTGTGTTTTGATTATGGAGTGAATGGGTAGCCAGTATTTGGTCTGCTCAGTTGTTTGTACTCTAACAGCATAGAGGATAGAGGGAAATTAATTCCTACTATCTGCAATTCGCGTTTGTCAGAGTAAGTCGTTCAACCAAGCGAATTAAATGAGGCATATCGCAATCGTTTGACAAATATAAGATGATATATATTGTTTGCTTAGAGAAATCTTTCTCCTCGTTAAAATTAATTTAATTTCTAATTACTTACTTCGTTCGGTGTCTTAAATATGCCATCAACACATTTATATATCTATCCAATGTTTTTAACAATTTATTGTTACACTTCATCTATATATACGTTATGCTCCTATAAACCTAGCGCATTTAAAAAACTTTTTCTTAATTTTTCAGGTTCACCTTTAGTTAATACTTTGAGTGGTGACCCTTGTAGTAAAAATAGTATGTTTCATCTACTGCCTTTTCTGTTACAAACACGAATATAGTTAAACCTTACAGGCATATGTACTATCATAAAACGCATCATGTGTGAACCTATAATAAGTCTTATAAACTAAAAATTTTATGATTAATTGTACCTTGCTTGCATCAACTCAAACAAGCAATAATATTTATTTACTTATCGAGTAAAATCTCCCATGTAGCGCCAAATACGTAACAATGTGAGATTAAAAGAAAGTTCAATCTAACAAAGTCACTATAGGATCAATAGGTTTATTGCAAAGTTACAGGGAATATATTTAGTATTCAACAGACGTGAACAAGTAAGATTATACTATTAAACTTGCACTTGAACAATGTATATATATATATATATATATATATATATATATATATATATATATATATATATATATATATATAAAACGTGAAAATAATAGTATCGCTGATTACTAACAAAAATTAGTTTCGTCACATATTTTCCTTGCAAACATGCATAAATAGGGATGGTGGAACATATACCTTGGGCTGTTGGCGGTGATTTTAAGTTGATGTTATTTTATTGTAGGTCTAACCCTGGAATAAAGTTTCCGAAACGTGACACAAATATTTGAAGGAACTTTGGTAAGGAGTTCCTAGATATATTTCAGTGTTATGAAAACTTTTACTTCATTCAAAGCATGTGCATCGCAAGGATTCTATTATACTAATTACGAAAAATATTTAGTTTTAGTTTTTGATTGAATTTTTTAAATGGTGGTATGGCGTTTTTGATCAGATAAGGATACCTTAAATTCGAGTATTTCCATCCTTAATGTGTCGGATTCTAACTTACATCAGAGATAACTTTTTACCTCTTTTTTTTTATAAAACTTATCTTCAAATTAAAAGCGTTTCTTTCTTTCCCGCGTCGGCATAGCATAGCCTTTATTGCCAGTTATATAGTCATCATCTTGCTATTTATAAACAATTAATGTGAGAGCATTATGTACTCAGTCGAGTAAATGCTAATTGATCCTCATATGTCGCATCAAATACTTTTAAAAGAACACTGATTTAGATATAATTATTTATATTTTTGATCCTCAAATTTATTTTTGTTGTATATTTGTTATAATAGCTGTCTACTACGTCTTACTTTATTCATGATATACCAGGACACCGTATACCACGGCTATGTTGAAAATATCCTTCTTTTGATTCGCAAATAGGGTAAAAAAGGACTTGTTAGAAAAGAACATAAGGTCAAGTAATAAAATAAGTCCATACCATAGTGGGCAGTTTTAGAGTCGGAGGGGTGAAAGGCTTATCAACGATGACAAAGTATTGAGGAAAAAAGTGATAATATCAAATAAGAGCCAACAAGAAAAGAGACAAAACGCAACAGACAATATCCTTACAACTGTTAAAGAGTTAAAACAGCATACAGTGAGTCTAATAAACTACATGACACAGACGAATGTATAAACAGAGTTTTAATTTAGGAAACGATCGAAGAAAAGTTATTGGGAAATATCCATGACTTCGTGTAAAAAAAATTACGTAGCATATCTGAAGGAGAAATAAAAGTGCCGCAAACAGATATGAACAAGACGAAACGATATTGCTTGAAGCAATGTTGATATATAGTTTTATGTTTTTTGTTTGTATCGACCATGGCATGTACAGAATTACAGTTGGTTTCAAAACTGAAAGAGTTAAAAGTAAAATTACAAAACATGGCTGGCGAAGAATAAAAAATCCCCAGAATTTAAAATGTCAGATCCAAAAATATTCCTGTGCAATAAAGAACTATACAAAACTATATTATTTTATGTACTCCAATACAGTATATATAGTGTGTTATACCTGAACGATATTTAGAAACGTAATAAATATGTTTTACCTCAATGTAGGCAATATTTTAACATTTACGAAACGATGTTGTAATAAAAACTGTCAGGTTATATAATAGGGCCATAGTTCTCACAGATACTAAAACTGGTTTGTCTAATTTTAATAAAGACTGTATTGTTATGCCGAGGTTTTTGCGATCTAAAATACACATAGTCTCCTGTTTTCACAATACATTATGTTTCTGCAACTTTTACACGACGTGTGCACTGTTTTATATATTGCAAATAGTCCACACTATATGATAGTTCATTCCACATTCCTTTTCTTTTCATGATGTAATAACTAAAATCGTTTATAGTCATACTTGTGTAGAAGATTACCTTCATAACAACTTGGATAACTGACACTTTGTCATTTTTGTGCAGCTGATGTTGTGGGCAATATTTAGGGAAGGCCTATGAAGTACATTGGTTTGGATTTCAATTTAAACATGACCATACAAGAGTGTCATATAGTTGGAATTAATAGTGCATTTATGATAAATATAAACTATACCAAAAACCAATTCCTGATTTTCGGTGTAGCACACGATGATGAAAATGCTTTCAAATTTTGTGACACCGTTGTATCTATTTGCATTGAAGTAAGTTAAACAGGAATTTTATATTTTCAGTCTATGAAACATAATGTTAACACTATCATGATGCAATTCATCTTATGTACAAAAGGATAAAAAGGGATTATGATTAGGATAGACGGAATTAGGCACTTGACTTAGAATTAAAGATATTCAGTCATATGAGATAGTCAATTCTACTTCACGGGCTTGTAATCTGAGTTTTGAAAATGCCAAACTTATTTCGAATTTCAATTAGTTGTTATAACATGCAAGATACGTAATCGTATACACACACACACACACACACACACACACACACACACACACACACACACATATATATATATATATATATATATATATATATATATATATATAGAGAGAGAGAGAGAGAGAGAGAGAGGGAGAGAGAGAGAGAGTATACATGTATAGTATGTACGTTGTATCAATGATGTACCACGAGATGTATACATTTTTCATTAAAAGGAAACATATATTTGCCCTTTAAACGGAGTTTAGATTTATTTCATCAGCTGTGTATGGACCTAATGAATGAACTCCTCACATCCCCGAGAGTGATCGCTGCAAAATGTAGTTATGTGCCTTGTGTAGCCGTTCACAATCACCTTTGCATATTGATACGTTGATTGTTTTCTTTTTCTAGTTTCTAATTTTGTTCGCATTGATTACATCAATATAATACAAACTTATTATTTAAACATGAAAGATGGTTTTAATAATAAAAGCAGAGCAATACAAACTCTTCGTTAGCTACGCCATTCACATGTAATCTAAGTCATTCACCTACGGGCTCATGGAAATTAATGTGGTAAAAAAAACTAAGCGAAATGACAAACCAGCAAGAGGTAATTAAAATATTTTAATATATTTACAGTTGATCTAAGTCATTATTCTGCTTTAGTAACAGCACCACCAACCACAAACTCTTTCTTTCTCTCTATATATATGTTGGGTACGACTTTAGACTTTAAAAATCGATTTATGTTAATTAAATTAAAAAAATGTCCAAAGGCATCTCTCTCTCTCTCTCTCTCTCTCTCTCTGGTAGGTTTGACTTTAAATCTCTCTCTCTCTCTCTCTCTCTCTCTCTCATCCTTTGGTCGGCTTGACTTAACTATTTACCGTCATTCATAAGTAGAGAGATATCGTGGGATGACACAAACTCAAATCCCGTAAGTTCTTCATTTCATAGATCGTATCTTCCTACGATGGTCGAGAGAGAGAGAGAGAGAGAGAGAGAGGTCTTTGAACATTTTTTTAAATTTAATTAACATAAATCGATTTTTAGAACATTATCGTATGTTTAAGAAACAAAAACAAAAACAAAACATTAAATACATTACAGTAGCCAAGGAATTTACTGTATAATGTCGACGTGGTTTGAAACTTTGTATCATTGTTAAACACTGTAGATAAATCCCAACAAAAGCGCACACGTATCGGTACGTCGAAATATTTTCTTGTAGATTACCTGATGTAATTTCTATTTCAAGGTGTAAATCCAGCCCAAATTTATTTTATCTCTCACTCCTCATTTATGCAAAGTTTGTCCGTTATGCATGAGAGGGGAGGGGGGACATAAATCAGAAAGGATTGTGACGAAAATGCCATATTAAATTCATTTTAAAAAAACGACGATTATTAAGACTTTTTTGTATTTGTTTTCATACGTCGCTAATGATCAATGTGTGAAAATTCATCATTGATCTAAACTCAGCTGCAGAAGTTCGCTAGAATGTTTATATATGCGTAATATTGCGCCATGGGCGGATCACAATTTCATACACCGATAGTATTGGTATAATAAATTGCTTTACACCAACACTTTAAATGCCATGTTATTTTGAATGTATGTGGAATATATATATATATATATATATATATATATATATCTATATATATATATATATATATATATATATATATATATATATATATATATATATATATATATATATATATATATATATATATATATATATATATATATATATATATATATATATATATATATACGTATATATGCATGTATGTATGTTGTTATGTATTTATTCAAGACAAGTAAGGAATTAACATATTTTTGCTTTTGCTTCCTTATTCGCTTGCAATGAAGCACTAATTGCAATCATTTGTCTGCACTTTTATCTCTCGCACCAACCCCAAAGAGGGAGACATGTCTTGCACTATCGGATAGATTACATGATAATGAACTTAAACAAGATATCTTGGAAACTATTCAACCATGCTAAAGATAATTGTTTATTTAGATGCCTTGATAGAACCACGAGACCTGGTTAGGTTCTGGTTATTGTGACGTAATTTTCAAGGTTATGGGTCATTATTTTGAGAGTAGAGAAAAGAACGCCAGCTTGCAAGCATGATATCTAGAATATCCTATACCCAGACGGGTATAAAATAACATAAGCTTAATTCATATTAGGCCCAAAATACTAGTTTATCTCCGGTGACCATTATTCAACCTTCACGGTTACAGCATAGCAATCTGTAACGGGGGAGAGGAGATGGAATTGAGAGAATGCAGCTGAATTGACGTTCAAAAAAGGTACATATAATGGTGGTTCAAAACGTGTTACGCAAGTTTATTTTCGTTTGTCTTTTGCTAAGTGGCGTGTCTTAATAAATCGTGTTTGCAGTTTGAAATGTCTCCACATTCCTGCATATCCTAGTATGAAAGTGAAATGATTTGTAATTTAGTGTTAGACCCCACACAAATTGTCAACTATGGTTCATTTTGTAGAGCGCTTGGTAGTGAGGAATGAGACATAGTAGTCCTGTGTTAGCTGATGGCAGCTGCTTAATAGTTAATAACCGTTTTGCTAAGGTTTTGATTAACACTTTATATATCAGTACGGATGTTTTTGGATTGTGATAATATTTTACCTTCACGTATTATTTAATCGTTGCTTGTAGTCTGATTGAAAATTTTCACATTATCATTTTCATACTTTCCGAGCAATTACAACATTATATTTTAAATCTCACTTACGATCAAAGCAGAAAACATAGCACCCTTCCTGGAATTATGAAATCCTCTATGGAAATGGGGCAGCATTATATTTAAGAAAATGCTACAAAACGACAAATACATATGAAAGGGAGCAGTATTGAAACTTGGATACTATTTTTCACGGGAGTGTAGCATCATGATTTTATTCACAAAAAGAAAAAGATGATACATTTAGACATTTTATTTTGAACACTCGTTGATGCATGGTCACAATAGTATCAATATTGTCACTTGAACACCGTTTGCATATGTTTGAACGGCATACAACATGAAATTGCTATTTCGGTAAACATTGAAACAATCTAGACACTGCAAAGTCACCGTTTCATTTTGATTGTACGGCCTCGTTCGCGGTGATGGTGGTAGTGGAGGATGTTATTGCATCATTTACAATCATTTGTCAATTATACAGGTTTGTAGAAGTTTTATATTAAATGATATTTGCATGTACATCTGTTTATTTGAGCGTTTTATGGGACATTAGTATAATTAAACTTTATTGGTGAAATAAAAACTGTGCTACTCTCAATTGGGAAGTTCAGTACGTTTAGGTCTTTCCTTTAGAGGCTGATTTATGCTATTAAACTGAAATTAATTCTTTTTCAGAGAGATTAATCTTCATAAAATTTACTGCCAAAAATACAGATTTTAAAAGGTTTCTTTTTTGAAACTTTCAATATAAGTTATAGTTCCCTCCTTGGGTGATTGACGTTCTCATGTTATTCTGTGTCTAGTGGGGTAATTCCAAGTCTACCAAAGTGTAAAGGATAGAAACAGCCTCAGTTATGTTAATCCTAAGAGGAGCAAAATAATCCTGGGAACAACCAAACATAAAACAGCAAATTTCACATTGGTAAGGATGCTTCGGTTGATGATAGGTGGACAGCGTTAGAGTTGATAACACGTGGTATTAACTGGTATAGGCACATAAAAAAGCAAGTTTGATGAACAGTATATGTGGCAACTGTGAGCAGGCTTCAGGCTACAAAGCGACTAATGGATGTAAGTAAAATGATAATGCATATTTGAGGATGACTGCTATTTTTAATTCAGCTATGAAAACCTGGTTTCCATAGACAAAGTCAGTTTTGCACCAATATAATGTAGCTTTTAAACAAATCTCTCAATGCGTGGCAGTTACATTTCTAATCAAATTTTAAATTTTGCTTTACATTTCGTATCCATCCTAATTTCTATATATCCATTAAATGCAGAACAAAAGTAGAATGTGCTGTTTTTTTTTAAAGTTGATGATTCTTTTGTTTCAGATTTCTAGAAACATTTTTAATAAAACAGGGCAAAGGGTTTTCTCACAGGTCGACTATTCAGCTCCCTTATGTTATATTCATACATCTGTGTTGTGTTGCTATCGTTCATAATGAATTGTTCAACAGTCTGTGTTTTCACCTAATATCATAAACCACGTAATCATTTTCAACCAATCTTGGTAGGCAGGATCCTGGTGTGAAGTCCATTTCGTTTATGCATCTAATGGCCTTAGAACAAACTAGCTTATAGAATGACAGTTTGATAGTCGTCCGTTTGACGGCATTAGCGTGTTATCGCTACTCTTCCTAAAATAATTCGTGAAACTTTTCATTCATATTTATCCCAATGCAATCCTAAATGAAAATATGTCAACCATAGTAGTCATCTTGAAAATATTATGAATAATGGCTAGTAATATTAGCAATGATTTAATTGGCTAGAAGACTGACCCCTTATGATGGCAACCATCATGAGAGTATTAATATCACTTCGTCCCAATATAAAGTCATAATGACACGGCGTTTACACCAAATGACACCTTACGATGCATTGTTTGACCACATTAAGTATCATCGTCTTCAAAATATGTTATAGTTTATCATCCAGAATAAATGAAATTATCAATATGTGGTTTGTGTCTCTCTGGTCCGAATTGAAAATGGTGTTAATGTTACTAAGGATCCTTCTTCTTAATGGATGGCCATAAAAAAGTGCCACGATAGCCATTTACAAATAGTTTATGGCATTGGTTATCCCGAATGGGACGGTTCCGGTGGACTAGTGGTTAGAGCGTCCGCCTCGGATTCGATAGGTCGTGGGTTCGATCCCCGGCCGAGACATACCAAAGACTTACTCAAATGGTACTAACAGCTGCCTCGCTAGGCCCTCATTATTAAGAGATTAATGTTAGGACTGGTCGGACTGGCTTCAAGATAATGTGACTGGGTGCGACATCATGTTACATGAATGTGTCATGATTCCCCAGTGCTAGACATCACTATAAACTGCCACACTGCAGACATCGTAGCGATATGACTGAAAAAAGTGTTAAGGCTACGTTACAAATCCAAATCACTCACACACACACACACGCACAAACACAAACACATCCCAAATGGATGGATGGTCATACTGACCTGAAGTTTTCACCAATGTATTTCTAAGACTGTTTAGTTCGTCTGATATAAAAACGGTCCAACCAGTCTTGCATCCATTATTGCCATCAGAGTGACCAGTTTGAATATCTTGTTATCACTCAAGAGATGTTTTCAACATTTAGTATTTGAAACAAAGAAACATACTTATTTCGGATTTATGTTAATTATTTTCGGACAGTAGACTGTCTATCCTTTGAAGGGATTCTTGTTTTAAAAAGGTATCATACAACTGATTTTTATTTTAAATATTTTAATAATGTCAACCACAATGAACGACAAATTGCTTCGATCTACTTTGTACAAATGTAAGCGATTTGTTCGTCATTGTCAAATATATGTGCATTTAATGAGGCTGGGCATTTGGGAGAAACTGAACTGTATGATATGAAGTCGGACAAGTTCCGCATGATCAGGCATACAACCGCGACCAAAAAATGCATACAAAGAAAACACACTGGTACTCTCCTACTAATTCATTTTGAATATGTTCTCATCATCTAATATGCAGACTATTACTGGGGCAAGCAAACATGCATTACATACATGCAAATATGTTTATATACGTATATATACGACCATCTTAGCCAATGATGAGACTTTAATATATTTGCGTCTGCTTCATACAAGCATCTTTGTGAACAAAACCATGTTTTATCAAGACGAGTTTATGAAAAGAAAAGGTTTTACTAAGATAATTTTCACGGTTTTCTATTCTAAATATGCAACTTCCTCATCGATTACTGCTTATATTTTTGTGAAAACATTATATATATACTACGAAATTGTGAGTACAGATCTAAATCTGTTCAGCATCTCTCAGTACAGTCTTACGTGATTATGTGCAATGTGAACATTTCCCAGTGACGTTACGTTATATTTATGTTATAGAAATAGCAGAAACTGTATGTAACTAGTTAAATGTTCATCAGATAAACATTTAAACTAAATTTCTTTCTTTTATAACTGTTGATCACATTGTGCCAAATATGTTCAGATATTCCTTACGGTATCAAAATAAATAATCTTAACGTACTTTATATGGGGGACTCAGGTCTAATATAGGTAAAAATAATATGACAAGACACGAGACACCAATCATATTTAAACATTTCAACTGCGAATTGATTTATTCCAGCTATATTGAACAATTTTGTAAGTTAAATCAGTATTAATGCTTATTTAACAAAAGGAGAAAATTTGTAACTAAATGTAATGTCGATTTAGCAAACCAGAAAACTCGTTCCTGAGATTTATGAAAATAGTTTCTCCGAAGTGTGTTGGTGGTCATACGCATGGTGTCGACCTTGACTGAGGTCCCGTTTAAGCCATTTGCTTATACAAGTAACTTGCGGTGATGGAAAATTATAAGTAACCTCAGTGGGTTATGTCCTCGTGAATAATTATGCTGAAGGTCTTAGAATAGGAGTAAAGTAGCAGACACGTGCACCTCGTAAACGTTGGTTTGTTTAATGGGATCCAACTGCAGATCTGCAATGCGATCTCTTATTTACTTGCACTAATTTCGTTATCGCACTTTGCAGTCTTAACTGTGGTTAATCGACGTGTACCACGATACATTTGATGTGCCTTGTTAAGAACACTATTATCCCGCATTGAGAGGCTGTCCGATTCATGTGCCACCACTTCTTTCTGTGTAGTGAACACGTAGCCCGAAATAGCTCATTTGCCACTTTTCGCACGAATTTGATTTTAATTGCTATAGGCCCCGAATGCTACATTCTCACTAGTTCATCTACTCATAATAATAAATAGATGGTTCGATACTTTTCGTTTGTAGTGTTTCATCTTGTAAATAATCCATATTAACATCATAACCTCCTTCAGCCAAGGTATTACTAAATGAATCCGCTCTGTATTATAGAAATGACAATTAAACTTGTATATGCTAAGTGTTGAAATATGGAAACAAACTTGATCGATTCGGCTCCCTCTGCCGCTCACTTGGTGAAAAGGGGGTCCAGAGCACAGTTGTGGCGACTAATAACCAGATGATCATAGACTAACACCAGCAGTTTATTGTTAGATTTCCAAATGTCATCAGAAGGGGTGTCACTGTGCCTGGCATTCACAATTGCTCACCAGCGCCAACACAAGTAGCAAAATTGTAAAATAATACGGTTGCGGGATCGTCACAAAAATATCCTGAATTTCCGATGTCGATATTTGTGACTCTTCAACGATCTCAGGCAGTGGGAAAAAGAGCAGACTAATTATGAACAACGTCAACACTGTCACTAAAACTATTGCGGTGGTAAACATGCGTGTACGTTTCCCACCAAACACGCTTGCTGATTGTGCATAGTAGGTACGTAGCTCCGACTGCGCTCCGTTCGGCTAGGCTATGACTTGTAGTTTTCGATCGTTAAAGGTCCCAGACACTCATTTTAATGGACACACGAAACAGTTTTCAGTTTGAAAAAGGACAATTGCGTATATTAGGTACGTAGCTCCGACCGCGCTCGGTTTGGCTAGGCGATGACTTGTAGTTTATAATCTTTAAAGGTCCCAGACACTCCTCTTATGGGACACAACAAACATTTTTCAGTTTATAAAACGCCAATTGACCTTGACGGAGGACGGCCTTGTTTCGTCACCCGAATTTGGTTTGTTATGAAACGTACCAACATTTGCTTGTTCGACTATACTAAGAAGCCTGTGTCAACAAGAGAAGCCACACGCTTTGCACGATCCTATCATCCAGTATTATATGCCCCATATATTTGGACCACACTTTGTCTGGGGCCTGTCACATATCTCAGGGCATTCTGCCATTATACACCTCGGTGATTTCAGGCAGGATACCCTTACTTAATTATATCAGCAACTAAAAGACCTGCCGTCCTGCATGGCTCAGAGATTGAAATAGAAGTGTTCAATTTAAGCAAGTCAGCGTGGTTGTTGGCTTTGCTAAGTGGTAAACAATATCATTAGTTTTCCACACTACCGTTGAAGGGAGGGAACGTAAACTCAGTTCCGTTGTCTCTTCAAAGTGTGCGGACCGGTTGCTTGAACTAGAATTATGGTCATTTAACAAACTTAAATAAAGCTGCTGTTTGAGACGATTACCGTGAGAATGCGCTTCTATGAATGATTTAACCGGTTGTCTTAACTGTGTATGTTGCCGTAGGACGGCGTGAACTCACATTCTAGAAGTTCCTGTTTGCGTTTTGCCAGTTGTACTTGGTACTTATCTAGCAACTCCGAGCCTCCGGCACGTTTGTAACCATGGGCAATCACATTCAGTAGGGACCCATTAAACGGTAACGAAGGCTAGTTCTACACAAGTACAATGCGGGTCATGTGGTAGGTCGTTGAAAGCCATTTTGTACCTTTGAATGAAGAGGTGCATGGTTCTCTGTGAGTGGCTATTATACCAAACAGGAATGTGCAAAACAGAGATTTAAGAAGGAGCTTGGAGCAATTTTTCTCGTCTAAATTAAGTACACTCCGTCGTGACCATTGAGGTGGTCTTGTTTTTCTGTCTGCCACCGTGAGAGAGATGTGGCCAACCACATGCCTTTGTTCTTTTCACGTTGAACATTCTGTGTCCGTGAGTTTACGCGATCTAATTGGTTACCCCAAAATAAGAAACCTTATATTATAAAAGTGGTTGTGAAAGATAGGTAGTAATTAACAAGGGTAACATTTCAGGGCTATACCATGCACTTATAAATTTATCCGTACAACCAATTAGAAGCGTCTCTTATATAAATGTAATTTTGTGGTCAGTCCCATTTACTTCTTACCATATGCAGAATACTGGTCAGACATGACGTTTAATTTTATTTCTCTCTCGAAGTGAATCGTGTTTGACGATTCACAATTAAATGTACATTTGTATAGGTTCTGTTGCAACAAAACTAATTTGATGTCAGCATCTACTTTTACATATTGTACTCGAGGGAAATTTTTAACTTGAAACAAAAAAATTATTAAGATGAATGCATTCGTACTTTAGCCAGTCATTAAAACCATTGATAATTAATTTTGTTTTCCAGTAGTAGCAAAATCAAAACAAATATCTCTATTCAATTACACTGCTGTCAGTCATTTATGCGCACCGAAGGTTTTCGTTTCCAATATTGAAGCAAAACACATACCGAATTTGAACGATTGACAAAAATAAAAGCACAACAATTCTTACCATTTGAAAAGATGCAATTGTCACCAGAATATTCTGTTCAAAATAATATTAATTTTGGACACAGGATATACACCCACCCCCACCCCCCCATTTTCCTGACTCGCGATACGTCGGCCTATTCTGCGCATAGCTTTGAAAAGATGCAATGTTTATCCATCCTGCTATAGAAATTAAATATATTAATTTGGACTGTTTCTGTCATCAGTTCAGCCGAGTAATTAGAACTGGTTTATAACCTATTTTACAAAATTCAACGTAAACATGCCAATGCATGGCAAGAGATTTTAAGCAAACTAAACCGATCGTGTAGAAACGTTAGTAAAGTTCAACATTTTAAGGGAAAAAAGCTTTTACGTGGAAGAGAAATAACAATCAATAAGATGTAATGTGTTTACAACGTCTTGCTGATCGGGAAAGATTACTACAGAATTTAGAAACAGATTATATGCCTGGGCATTTGTTGAGAATTTATGTTCTAGCGGCAAGTATACACGTTGAGTAGCACAGGATTGTGTACTTGTGGGACAACTTCTGGTGAAATTGGAAACTTGGATTAAAATATAGGTTTGTTTTAAGGTACACATGTCCATCTGTTATATAATGTATTTTACGTCTCTCTCACCCGCGGAATTCCCATCGTTTTCCTAAACTGCCATTGTAAAGCCTCTCCTGAAGAAACCAACACTAGACCATAACGATCTAAATAACTACCGCCCAGTTTCTAATCTCTCATTCATATAAAAAATCTTCTAAAAAGTTTATTCTATCACAGCCTGTATCTCATCTAAATTCAAGCAGTCTTTTTGGCAATGTACAATCTGCATATCGCCCTTGCCACAGAACTGAAACTACTCTTCTAAAGTAGTTAATGACATTCTCTCTGCGTTGGATAGCGGAAAGATTACAGTCCTCACCCTCCACGATTTGTCTCCAGCATTTGACACAGAAGACCATGATATAGTACTTTACCGTCTCCAGCATGTATTTGGCATTCATGAAGGAACATTAATGTGGTTCAAGTCCTACTTGGTCAACAGGACACAAATTGTATCTGCAAATGGAAAACACTCCAGCCCAATTGATCTATGTTGTGGTGTTCCACAGGGGTATGTTATTGGACTTGTTCTTTGCATTATGCGCACTCAGTCGCTCTCACGTGTCATAGATCATCATCCAGTGTCTCACAAATTGTACGCCGATGACACCTAAGTATATAAATTTAGCCACCTAGCTGAAGTTGATGCTACCCTCCATGGTGTAGAGAGGTGCATGTCTGATGTGAAATCATGGATGACATGTAACAAGCTGTAGATGAATGATGATAAAACTGAGGCCATTATGATCACAACACAAAGACTTTCTCATTCACATCCTTTACCTCAAACAATATTTATCAACAAAACCAACATGAAATTCGCACAATCAGTACGAAACCTAGGTGTTACTCTGGACAGTACTCTCACATTGCACCAACATGCCATGAACATATGCAAGGCTGCATATCTTGAGCTGACACGCATCAGCTCAATTCGCAAATATCTTTCAGTTGATGCCACTAAAACACTTTTATGTTCATTAGTGCTTTCAAGACTGGACTGTTGTAACTCAGTTATGTCTGGTTCATCTCAATATCTGCTCCAAAAACTTCACAATGTTCAAAACACAGCTGCTGGGATCATAATTAGAGTACCTAGCAAGTCTATCTGCTAAATATTTAATCTTCGGATAAATTAAGGTATTATGTGTGCTCATTGTACCGAGAATTTACGATAAATAAGTAACTGAAAAGTGACACATTAATTTAGTAATCCCTATTTCATTTTTAATTGGACTTGGCCCTAAGATTACAACATCCATTTACCACAATATTGGCATACGGAACGGGTGATTAAAGGATCATAAATATAATTATATTTGTAATATTTAAAATTTGTGGGAAACAACAATTCTATTTTGTAAAAGAAATGATTTTTGAATCATTCTGTCTTGAACAGCGAAGACCAAATGTTAGTAGCACTAATATGCAACGTGAGTAAGTACTGTGGAATTTCATTGCAATTTTATTTAACGGAAACTACAGTCATACCAAGCAGCAGGGAGGGCGAATCCTACAAGTTTTAGAAGGCTCCAAATGCCGAAATAAGCCCTTTATAAAACCGCGATGACGCTTTATGTAAACGCAATTGTCGCCGTCGTTGCTGCCCTTTGTTGTCGTTGCCCTCCCTGCTGCTTCCTGCGTCCTTTTTCGAAAACTAAGGTCTTTATCGAGGTACGAAACGTTATCCAAAAATCGTATCTAACCCGACTCGATTCCCTGTTAGAGGATCATGCAAATTTATTGTTATAAATCCGTGTGGTGTTGACTGAGCCTGACTATATAAATTTCTAAACTTGTTTATATCCATATCGCCACTGCACCAGGTCTGATGAATATTTCGTGACGTGTGTATATCAACTCCGTGAAACACAGCAAGAATATTACAGTTATCCCTGATCACTTTAGGAATTTGGGTGTATCGCTGGGTTACATAAATCACATCAGTGTTTTTGTGTCTGCCTCTGGAAAATATCCTGGCAAGATTTGATTGTTTATCCAACATGACATCATTGTAAACAACTAAATTATTAATAAATCCATCAATATCATCAATACTTGGCGCTTCATTAATGTCAGTTATAAATTCAACAACATCATCACCGTTTTCATTTAATGATTTTGCACTTTCATTAAAATCTTTTAACACTTCGTAGCATCGTTGATCGTCTACACTTGGTGCTACCAAATGCAACTTGTCCCACTTCATCCACTTCATTATTAAATTAAGTAACAACTGTGTCTTACCACTCCCAGATGGGCCAATTGTAATCATACGAACATAATTTGGTAGCGCTGCGTGATGCTTAACTGGTTCTCGTTTCCTTGTAGCAGAAAAGTCAGTGGTCTCCATTAGAATAATATAATATAAATATGGATTTATACTGTGTGAAATGCAACAAAAAATAACAGATCTACGGTTTCGGGCAAGTGTGAGCGATGCGGTTTAAAAAAGTTCAAATTTTCTCCCTGATTCCGTCAGGTTTTAAGTCAGCGCCAAAACCAAAGCCTGAGCCAAAACCAAAGCCAAAACCAAAGCCAGCGCCAAGTAAAAAAAAGACGAGAAGGGGATATTGCCGCCAAGTTAGGAAAATTACCAGGAGGTCCGTGGGCGAAATATCCAGGAGAAAAACATCTCCCAGGATATAATTACTGTGGTCCTGGAACCCGACTTGATATCAGACTTGATGACCAAGATCGACCAAAACCCGGAGAAGAACCAATAAATGCTATCGATAAAGCATGCCATGTCCATGATGTAGCTTATAAAAGTAAAAATCTACAAGATAGACATCTCGCGGATGTGAAATTAATTCACGCGCTAAATTCCATTACTGATAAATCTTTCAAGGAGAGGTTACCTAGTTGGTTAATAAAATCTGCGATGAAATCCAAGCTTGTATTAGGCGCTGGTAATTAATTATAATGGAGTCGATTTATTATTCCCCAAGAGGATACTGGAGGGGTAGCGCAGCAATTAGCAAACTTGCCAGTGCAGCAAAAGTCACACGTGATACTGCTAAGAATTGGTTATCCAAAAAGGCAATATGGCAAATTTATCTACCGCGTCCTAGAAAAATTAATTTTGCACATTTTAATGTTAGTGTTCCTAGTGAAGATCATCAGGCTGATATATTATATCTGCCACATGATACCGTTCGTCGTCGAACATATAAATACGCGTTGACTGTAGTTGATGTTGCAAGTAAATACAAAGATGCAGAACCGTTAACGACTAAAACAGCATCTGAGGTTGCTTCTGCTTTTGAATGAATTTATCAAGGAGGTGGTCTACGATGGCCAAATCTATTACAAGCTGATCCTGGCAAAGAATTTCAGGGTGCAGTATCATCGCTGATGAAGCAACATAATGTCACCATCAGACGAGGACATACTGAGATTCATCGTGATCAGGCAATTGTTGAACGATTTAATCGAACACTTGCTGAGCGGTTATTTGGATATCAGTACGCGAAGGAATTCATTCAGGACAAGAGATCGCGCGAATGGGTTGCAAGATTACCAAGCGTGACAACTGCATTAAATAATGAAATATCTCGAACAACCAACATGAAACCTATTAATGCAATTACAAAAAAATATACCCATACAGAGACGTGATTTTTCAACACAACCAATACTGGGTGATGTCACTGCGAGATATTTATATGAACAAGGTGAACTTGAAGGTGGTAAAAAAAAGAGCGACTGATCCTATCTGGAGCATCACCACACACAAGATATCTAACATAACTAGATCTACTGGTAGACCAGTAATCTACAGACTGGATTCAACTGCTTCTCAACGTGGATTCACACGTGAACAGTTACAAGTAATTCCCGAGGACACACAATTACCGCCCAAATCACTTAACTAGCACCCCTACGTCGATTACATTCAAGACAGGTCAGCATCACATTTTGTCGTGTATGACCGCGACTACTATCTTTTCTATCTACGGTGAATTGTCTTGGATTTTTATTAGTGTAACACCACAACATTATACAATTACAGCTCGCACAGTGATTATTCTGTTGTTGTTTCAATGTCATGATAAATTCAACATCGAGGTCAAATTCTCGATTATTTTTTTGTCACTCTGTTTGTAACCGGCAGTTTTTTTCTTATTATATCACTGTTGTTTTCATTATTAATTTCATCAGCCATTGACTCTTCCAAGACAATTCTTCGCAATTGAGATATTCTTCTGACTCTGGACACAGCTAAGTAAACTAAGTTTGACCATTCGATGCGATCATCAACGATCCAAACAACTGTATCAGAAATAGTCAATCCTTGAGATGAATGAATCGTCATTGCGTATCCTAGCGTCCACGGGGATTTATCAGCGCGCAGTGCATCTTCAACAACATTGACATCAACTGTGACAATATCATTTAATACTAAATTCTGTTTTCTTGACTCTGTCAAGGGTCCTGGTATATTAAGGTCAATATTCTGTAACCGCGTATCAGCTGGTCTATAACACAACGGCACTGGCAACATTGGATATTTCTCCCGTTGTAATAGAAATAACTGCTGTTGAAGTGTGTCTCTGAGTATCTTTCTACTTGCCACTATCAAATCGTTTGGTTTCCACGTTTTCCAAAAGTCGCTCATTGAAGTCTCTGAAATTACTGTACGCATAATTTCACATTGAATTTTATTCGGTTGTAATCTGATTAATGTTTTAAATTCCTTCAACGTTGAATCAAGAGATCTGTAATCACCAGACACTTCTTCATAATAATCTACAAAATCTTTTAACCACAAATGCGGAGATGGACCAACAAAAGCTGGTGGCTGACCGTGATCGCCGCACATTATCACTACAGTATTTTTTGTTAGCAGCCATTCAAGAAATATTTTTAATATATCTAACGGTACCGTACATATTTCATTCCAAATTATAACTTTTGGAATATATTTCTCTCCCATTCGATCTGGAGTCCACACTCCACCACTGTATTTGAAAAAGCTGTGATAAGTACAAGAATTAACTCCTCGTTGTTTCATCTCCCTGGCAAGTCTGTTTGTTGGTGTTAATACAATCATATCTGAATTTCGAAATAATTCAATCGCTCGAGTTGTCTTACCAGAACTACCCGGTCCGTTAAAATAAACGGTTTTGTGTCTGGTGATTGGATCATACACAGATGGTGCATTCGACATTTCTGATAATTCTGATTTACAAAAACTATCTTTAACCGCAACATCAGCGGATTCACAATATCCATGTAACATTTCCTTTTTTATTCTCCACGAACTCCATGATTCATCATTGCTTGTAAAACGAGCCAGTGATTCTGAATATCTTTTATCTATATAAAATGAATCCGTGGCAACTCTAACTGCAGTGTCGGGAAATCTATTTACTTGCGATAGCAAATTTATAGAAACACAAGCCAGCATCGAAGATCTTAAATGTGTGTATTGAGGTGATTCTCCATTAATATAACTAACAATTGTGCCCAACCGTGTTCCGTCGGACAAGAAAGCGTCCTCCCGATTACAAAATATATTTCTCGCAGCGGCATCAGCAATTATAAAATTTAATTCAGCATCATCCATAATCAATCGTGAGTGATGTCGTTTATGATCATATGCACCACCTTGAGTAAATTTACCGATTATTCTTCTATCGAGATCTTTTGCTGTTTTTTCACTATTTCACTATCTTAAGAATATTAGGAGCGTTATTGTTAATGACATCAACAGGAGCATTTGGACACTCTCATGTATATTCCTCAATGACTTCATCGAGACTGATACGCTCCGGTGTTGGTAACCAAACCAAAGTCTTCGGTCGATATGATATGATTGTTTCACTGACCGTCAACGATATCAGTATTCGGGTGTCAAACATATATCGCAACAACACTATTGGTGCCCAACGTTTCTCTGAGAAATGTCTGCCAAACCAAACATAACAAAT
>JAPYKE020000067.1:0-47500 GCA_028554795.2 Sinohyriopsis cumingii | reverse complement strand
CTTTGTTATGTATGAAACATTTTATGCGGTGGTACATTATATAATACTTGCGTGATTACTTGTCAGTGTGTGTGTGGATATATTTTTTTTTACTTCATTGATGAAATCAAGGCGATTTGAAAGTCTTTAAGACTGAAAAACCCGAAAATCTTCGATTTGGAAGTCTTAGAAATCGTAAGATTTCCACTTCTAGGATTTCACAAGTAACTTAATACGTAGTGTTTCACCTCGAAAATCAAGAAGGTGACCAGACTGGTCTGTCAGTTTGAAATTTATTCTGGTCAGCCACGGATTATGACATCGTAGATAGACTGGATTGATCGGCTCTTACACGATTAGATATACAGGTGATACATCTTTTGGGGTGAATGAATAAAGAACAAATCCTTGCTGGACTTGATTTGATACTGTCGTGCCTATGCTGTAGCTGCCATCAATGACAGCACACACAAGATTGACCGCGACCACTTCGGTTATATTTACGATGCCCGGAGATACATATCGGCCTTCTCCGGTTGGGCTATTGTTATGTCTGAGGATAGTTGGCACGGGCAGTGATCTTCTGTATTGTGCAAGAATGTCATCAAAGAACTCATTGATGATGTCGTTGACTGATTTTCTCAACGCGGAATTATACCAAGGAAGTTTAAAATTCGGTAGATTTGCCTCTGATATTCTAAAGAACTCTAAAAATTTTTGTTTGGATTTGTTTTTGTCAGTGTCGACAATTTCAACTACCGCCTGAATTAATCGCTGGTTAAAATATTCCATGTAATATGAGAGCTGATTTAATATCTCAGTTTGTTTAATGATTTCGCTGCGTAGCGATGTATCAAAAAGATGTTCTTGGAAAAGTTGCCTTAGTCGCCGCAGTTGTATTTCATGTTCTTCTTCAATTTCTTTAAAATTTTCAAGTACCTGATTCACATTAAAAAGATAAGCGGCCCAGGCTCCAGAAGGAGTTCTTGTATGAACAAACTCCCACTCAATTGTTGTTGTATCGTGAAAACATACTACCCAGCGTTGCCCTTTTTAAATAAATCAACTCAATATTTTTATATTTTGGTTCAACTCCGTGGTACGACTTATTGTCAGTGACATAATCAGACCTTTTAGGTTCAAATGGTGGTATTGGTGGCGTTGGTGGCGGAGTTTCAGGCCATCCTAACACTGTTCTGATCGAACTCTGATATATATCCACGGCGTAGTCTGGGGTGCTTATTACGATTGCAGAAGACAGCGTTGGCTCATGAACAGTTATTGTTATCTTAGATTCTTTTCCTGTGATATTTTTTATTCGACGTTGTAATTCCTCATTGATTTCTTTTATTTGATAAGACCCGGTTGGCAACCCAATAACGTTCCAGTCGGGAGTGCAATCTTCTTTATTTTTATGTGCAAACACAAACAAATTATTCGCTGGTAATCCACCAAACGATTTTGATATGATATTGGGCCAACTGTGATATACTCGTAATTGTGTTAACGCGATCTCGTTTACCGGAATCGCAGTTGGAAAATTAATACGGAATTCTGGTTCAGTCGAGATTACTGTTATCGAAGTTCGTTCTGGGCTTGTATTTTCGATGAAGTAATTCCGACATTATTATTTATCGTTTGTCGCTTCAAATGACTGGTCTAGTTATCGTAAATCCTTGCCATTTGCGCGAATTCGGAATCTGATATTACTGTATCGTCGAGACTTGATGATATCAGCGACGATAATTTCGAGTAAGCGCTCGTGGCCGCATTGTTTAACTGTTCATATTCGTGCAATTTTGTTAGCGCGCATGAGGATACTTTTTTCGTGATAATATTAGCAACGCCTGCAATTGTCGTTGATGTTGAAACTGTAACTGTGATTGCGATTGCAGTTGTCACTGGTGTTAGCGCTGATAATAATACTCCCGTAGATGCAACTATCGCGGATACTGAATACACTATTGTGTCTAGGATGATTACACGCCGCTTGTATTTTTTTACTTTTATTGTGCATTCGTTAATGGTATTTTTTAACTCTGATTGCCATTCGCGTACTTGATCGTATCTATATTGCTGCGCATCTGTTGACTCTGACGCCATTTTATTATTTTACGCAGTAACCAATTGAGGAGTTTCGGCTACAAATTCCAAACACCACCAGTAAGATGTTGCGGTTAATTTCTTGTCGGCGGATTCCTGTATAATGTTTCTTCCGTTCCCTTGTTTAATATGATAGTCACAACCCGGAAAACTTGTCGGTGGAATGTCTCCAGGGATATGTTGTAAATATCTCAAATTTTGCAGCACTGAACACAGACGGCCTGTACACTCCAGTGACTGCTGCTGTATATTTGATAGTACTATTTTGTTTAGACCATGTTGCAAATCCAGATGATGCTGTGTATACTATATTGGTAACATGCCCGGCAGTTACTCCAGATGGGATTTTAATCAAACTGGTTTTGTTAACGATCTCAGGAATCTCACTTACGATATCTTGCTCTGTTTGTTTGATCGTGTCAATGTTGGTCTTGATATCAGAAAGCTTCATATCAGGCGTGGGCGGAGTACCAAAGAATTCCTCTGCGGTTTCATTAATTTTTCTAAAGTTTGTACGGAGATTTGCAAAAGCATTTACGTAAACGTCATACTTTGCCCGCAACGTGGATAATTTACCGTCAACGGTGTCAACATAATTTTTCGTCGCGGCATCTTCCGGGGATGTTGGATCTCTTAACACGGTTATTTTGTTACCGTTCATGCTAAGTTCACCTGTCATTGTATCGCGGGTCTTTTTTACGCGTTCCCCTGCAGCTTTTTGCGTATCATCTCTCAACACCGCGAATCTTTGATTTTTCCACTATCAGTGAACACAGGGATGTTACCCGGAGTAGCTCCAATAACCCTACGAATTATTTTATGCCATTTGATATCGCTGGTTTTTAGTTTTCCGTGTCGGTCCTGAAAAATAACAACCTCATCTGGGTCTATCACAGATAACGATAAAATATTATCGATTTCATCCTTGGTCTCATATTTTGATAAATCTATATCGGTGCGCTTCATTTTTATGTTGAGAATAGATCTTCCGTAAATGTCAACCACTATTTGATAGGAAACTGTTTAAATTGACCGGCGGTATACTCATGCACGATTTTGTGAGGTGGTTTGATTGATTTTGATGTCGCGGTGAGAACATTTAATACTTCACGACCACATATCGGAGGATCGGTCAGTGTTTGAGTTGGTAGCGTTGAGTACCAAACTTTCGATGGGATGTCTTTTGTATATTTTAAAAATTCAACTGGCGGTGCTAACCCATATGAATCGAAATAGATAATTCCACGTGGATGTATCGCGCAAGCAACCCAGTGAGTTCTTGGACCATCGCTTTTATCGAGATTAATAATTCCATTTCTGGGTTATTCGGTTGTTGTGGTAACTGATCTTGCATATAAAAAGCTCTGAAATTCTTTATTCGCAATTGTTTAACAGCATCGAGTAAATCAAAATTTGACATTGGTGAAAACACTTTGTGTTTTATCATAACCGTTTTGGGTACCATGAAGGCAGAGTTCGTGGAAGTCTTAACCCGCGTCCTTTTTTTGTATCCTTTTCCAGTTGCTTTCTTCAATGCCATTCCAGCAGCGGTTCCAACAGCTCCTAACGCGGCGGCCTTAGCGACAGCTGGGGCAGCAGCAGCTATCAGTGCTGGTATCGCGGCGAGAAGAGGAAATATACCACCGGTTTTAATCATGTCCTTGACGGCATTTGGAGCAAAACTAAGTTTAACCCCCGTTTTTGCTTGTTTTGCTTTATTGAATGATTAAGTTATGTTTCAGTCAGTGATAATTTGTTTGGACCGCCAGTAATTTGATCATTTTTTAGTGTCGTCGTTGCCCCACATGTGCTCGCGTGTTTCGATTGTAATTTTTTCATCTGACCAGGAGTCAGAGTGACATTAACGTGATTATATGACATTTTATTTAATACGAGATTGATCTAATTGTCTACATGTTTTCAGAAAACTACATGTTTTCTACTGGTGCATCAACGATTCTCATTCGACCACTAATACCTTCAAGTAACATTGCTTTGTCACTGAGGATGACCGCGATTGCTCTATAGGAGCCATAAACAATTGGAGGACCAGTCGCGATTTCTGGTAGGGTGCCCACACGAGCTCGGAAGTGGATATCAACAACAAACTGCTTGGATAAATCAAGATGCTCCAGCGAAAAGTAATAAATCAGGTACATCTTTGTAAAATCAAACTGTGATATTTGCGTCCCAGTATCTATATTAGTGTTACGCGACAAGAATGTCAGCCAGCGATGATATGCGCGCACTACATGATTATATGTAAAACTTAATGATATATGTTCGGATGGTTCTATTGTTCGTTTATTCTCAACGAAACCTCGGTAACGTCAAGTTTGTCAAATATCATATGAGAGCATTCTTGATTATTCACCCGACGAATATCTTGCAACGCAATAAAAATATGTCGTGGCGCAGAAACACCTTGTTGTGATGCTATATGCCAAGTAAATACATCTCTGACGGAACTTTGGATGGCGTCTGTAGTTACTGTTAACCACGATAGCAATGATTTACCACCTTGATTCATAAAAGAGAGTAATCGTGGCTCTTCTATCATCGATGGAGTTAATACCGGCATCCACAGTGAGAGATTTGTTATGTTCACTTTACTTGCATGGCCAGCTCTTCGCCAAATGGCATCATTGTCATCAGTTTTTCTTACGAGCACAACTGTGTGTTTAGCTTCAAAGATGACCCTTCTACCATCTCTGCAAAATTCAAAAATGTGATTTAGTGGAATCGCGCATGAAAAACTTGTATTATCTCCTGACAACATTGCTCGGCGTGTTGCAAATCCTAAGTTGTAAGTCGCGCTAGCATCTTTTATAATATCAAAAATATCACCTGGTCTAACTTCATGTTCAAAATCAACTGGTTGTCGGTAATATCTTTGGCAAACATTATTGATGGACCAGCTGATCTTGTGTAATCGTCAGAATATCTCGCTAGACCAATTATTGTTGTGGCAACATCGACATCATTTTGAATCGATTCGATATTTTTTCCATCAATCATATATGTGGCGCTACTAAACAATACCATAATCCCATTATTGACAAAACCAACTCGGTCATTGGCACCGTATGCAGTATTATCCGCCCTTACATGTTCACCTAATAGGAATAAAATTGATAATCACGCACTGATTTATTTCGCTGGACCGGGTGATATATATTGAATGATGGGTCGGATATGTATTTGAACATGTTATACTATTGCGTATTTTTCCAAATAGTGATTATCTTCGTCGCACACGAAGTCCACTTCCTGCTATCAAATTTGCTGTGATATTTCTTTGTGCGTCAGATTCCTGATCTATCAACGCCGCTAGTTTCTGATTTGCAGCCTGATTTATCACCTTACTAACATCCGCGGGCATAATTTCGGTGTTTGGTAATTTCATCAGTGGTGGTGAACCGCTTTGAGGTTTACGCATTAGTCGCGCTAGTCTTTCTTTGATTGCCGAGAGAGCCTTACCAGCAGCACTAAAAATTGCACCAGGAGCTTTTTCACCAACAACATTAATGGCTTTCATAGATAACTGTTTTGCAAGAGGACCCACTTTTGGTGCTAACCCCGCAAATAAACCCTGAACCACATCGCCGACTCCGTCTCCGTAAGTTGCTCTATACTGGTAATCGTGAGTTTACTGCTCTGATCTGCACAGGCGTATGTCTGTTATATATGACCATATTATGCTATTTGTTATTTTTTATCCAATCGCTGTAATAATAAACAAGCTCATCAACGAGTTCTAGGTATATGTTAGCATCCATAACACCACCTTGAAATACTCGCCGAAAAATATCAGCGGCTTCATTAATTATTTCTGGTGAGTTGTTTCCAGCGCGTTTTCCTCCTATGAGAACTTCTAACCGTGACACGTCATTGAAAATATTATCAGGGCAAGTAATTCCCAAACCACTGCCAGTAACAGTAAAGTCTGTAGAGGTCACTTCTTCTGAGCCGGGCGCAAGACCTGAGAGCATGTATGATTCCTTTTCATCTTGAGGTGCAAAAAGCCCCTTTGGTACTCGTTTTCCGGGTGTAACTCGTTTTCGGAGTGTAAATTCTTCTTCAGGTGAAGGAAGTGAGGGTTCTACGTGTGGTACTGTTATTGTTGGCTCCTTTGGTTTTCTTTTTTGTTTTTTTTTTCTTCTTGTTGCAAAGGCGGAGGAAGTGAAAGGTCTACGTCCACGTGTGGTATTGTTATTGCTGATTTTTTGGGTCTTCCACGTCGTTTTTTCTCTTGCAGCGGCGGAGGAGATTCCTCAACTTCTTTTTGTAAAGGCAAAGGTTCTTCCTGATGTTTTTTTTTCTCTTGTCGTCGCTGTTCTCGTATTATTTTTTGTTGTTGTTTTTTTTCCGCTAGTTGCTGTTGTCGCTGTGTCTTTAAATCAGTATTATATTTGTCCACCGCACGCAAATAAATTGGATAATCAAAACTTTTTTATCTATGTTATCAGCATCCTTATTTATTTTATATAACCAATCACTCCAAACACTACGGGATATTTTTTAGAATATTCGGGTTTTAAAAATTCATCCTTGCGACCATAACTATCGGCGGAAAATTCACCAAAGGTAATTGCATGAGGGGCAGATTCTGTGGTATATTTTTTAATTTCTTCTATACCCGCTTCAGTAAATCTTTTTCTAAGCTCGACATTTTTTGTAAGAGGTTCTTTTCAGCGGGTTGTCTTTTTAATACTTGAATAAGACTTTCTCCTTCTCCCTCTGGTCCCCTAATAGCAGTTAAAACCTTTTCAGTAATCGCAGTGACAGGTCTAAATAATTATTTTGCTTCACAGCTGCGTACTCAACTTGTGCTTCCTGTTGCGATTGCACATCTTTTTTAAACTTCTCCTTTACAGGAATATATTTCTTAAGTGCTTCTTGCTCTCTAGACCGCTCCGGTGGCCTAGTGGTTAGAGCGTCCGCCTCGGATGCGGGAGGTCGTGGGTTCGATCCCCGGCCGAGTCATACCAGAGACTTAAAAATTGGTACTAACAGCTGCCTCGCTTGGCGTTCAGCATTAAGAGGTTAGTGGTAGGACTGGTCGGCCTGGTGTCAGTATAATGTGACTGGGTGCGGCATGATGCCCCAGTGCTAGACATCACTATAAACTGCCACATTGCAGACATCATAGCGATATGACTGAAAAATTGTTAAAGCTACGTTAAAAATGAAAATCACATCACATCACATCTTGCTGTCTAGAAAGTCTAGCTGTGTAAGATTCCGCATGTACCATTATTTGGTATAGTAATTTTTAATTTATTTCCTCGAACACGGTACCGAGTCGGGTTAGATACGATTTTTGGATAATTTTTCGCACCTCGATAAAGACTTTAGTTTTCGAAAAAGGACGCAGGAAGCAGCAGGGAGGGCAATGACAACAAAGGGCAGCAACGACGGTGACAATTGCGTTTACATAAAGCGTTTTATAAAGGGCTTATTTCGGCATTTGGAGCCTTCTAAAAGTTGTAGGATTCGCCCTCCCTGCTGCTTACCGTTATAGTTAAAAAGTACCCTGCTAGATATCACCGAAAAAAATGGTCCCGGTAAAACATTACGCCGATAATACCACGCGCCTGTACTACTTTCATGTATTGTAGGTAAGCCATTTGAGTAAAACTATGTTGATCTGCTGGTCATCTAACTGTGATTGATGCTATTCATTTCTTTACATGATCAAAAGAATATTGTTTGCTTTTCAAAAAATTAAAGATCAGGCATTTATTAACCAGACATGCGGCCTCTCTTTCGGTGCTTTGCGGGCGGAGACAGACAAAGCAGTACTCTAAAGGTAAGATTTACTCAAATGATTTGAAATGCAAAAAAATCAATACATGCAGGTATTTAAGAAACCATGACTGTCCTTTGTATTTTCATGGCGAGATGTTAGAACAGGCAGCTAAGCGTCGTATGATTGAACTTTCCTTAGAGGATAAAATTGGTCTGATTAGTATGATTCTTTGGCAAGACCTAAAGTGAAGAGAAAAGGAGAAATAGTCAGCAAAGAAACAGCTACACTTTCAGATATTCTAAAGAAAATAAAAATCTACAATGTTGAATTTGAAAGAATATTTACGCAAATAAGCTTTGTTTCAATGCCTACAAATTATTATCAATAAAGGCAATTTCAAGGTAATATACAAGATTATTTAAGGAGTATTGATTGCAATCCAGTTACCATTAATATGTTGACGCACTATTTGCAAAATGCATATTAAGGTAACGCAAATTTATACATTGTTTCAAGGAAATTAAATGTTGTCGCATTTGTAGCATGGTTACACCCATTCATGTGAGTTATTTGAACAACCTATGAAAGGTTTGCTCATTGCATTATGTCCTATCTAGAACAGCCAATTTTGGCCATAGTGGGGAAATGCACAGTATAAACCGATCGACATCATGTTTGTTTCACCCATACTTAAATGGGTTTGCTACATTAATACGGTGATATATGAATTATCGACCCCTGTTCACAGAAAGCTTTCAGCACCACCCACTTACTCCCTACCAAAATTACAATATACAAAATATTTTCCCGGGGAAAATTGCTCAAGGATCACCTCTCCTCTAGACAGTGTTTTATTTTGACGCAAGAGTAATAAATACCCCCACCATTACAGTAGCTTGCAAAACGTAAGCTGAAACGTAAACTATTTAGCAAAATATGTAATTTATAAATATGTCAAAAGATATTTGCTGGTGCTACGTACTCGATCCGTTGCTCTAAAATGTTTTAAATGTGGCACAGGAGACAAATTGCCTAATCAGGGGCCCCGATTGGCCCAGTGGTCTAAAGCGCTCTCCGTTACGGATCACTGCCATCTCACCTCTCTCTGCGTGGGTTCCAGTCTCGTATTCAGCCAATGTGGGTATGTGAGAAAGCTTGCCAGAAGCTCTTCTTGGGTCGGTGGTTCTTTCTGAGGTTATCCCGGGTTCTTCCTCCACCATTAATACGGGCGGCCATGTATAGCCTATCGTGTGCTGAAAAATGGCGTTAAACCTACAACAGCAACAACAACAACAACAAATTGCATAATCATATTTGCCGGTCTTGTGGAGCTGTTCGTGATTTTTACCTTGCACGTAGGCAAAACTTGGAATGAACCTATATTACTGTTCCAATATATGTGATTACACAAGAAAAACTCTGTTGAAATACATACTGATGAGGAAACAGACAAGAAATAAACGAAATAATAGCTAGAACTGAAGTGGTCATATTTTCTAATCTTCATTGAGTACAACAATTACAAGTCATTGACGGACAGTGAAATTTGAAAAGGATATCCCTTATATAAGCGAACATACCGTGCATCAACTGAAACAAATTGTACGGCAGCATGAAATACAAATACTTATTCGGACCAATTTATGAACAGGATGAACTTGCTGTCACAGATAATCCACGCAGGATGCTACAATAACCACTTACATGGGTTCATAATATACAAATACTAAGAGGTGCAAGAAAAACTGACATACTTGCATTATTGTGATGAACAAAACCGCCATAGCATTGTTGTATTGCATCTGCGAGATACAGAGCATATTCCTGAAAAAGCACAAAAATCACAAGAACTGTATTTAAATTTCATACGAGTAGTAATGAATTAGGAAATCACGCGACAATTATTGCACACAGACATATAAAAACTAATTGAAGACGACCGACAACTGTTGTCAAATAAACATTTTGGAATTACGTTGGTGTTACAAAGATCTATCAATTCTAGCGTTAATCAGATATTTTTAATGCACATTTGGTTATGCAACTTTATCGAAAGTCATCAGATAAGGATGTATTTAAAACTACACATCTGTAGATTCACATCGGTGTCAGCACAGTCCTAAACCGTACATATACTAAGGCCATTCATGAAAAAAATTGACAAAAGAACTGAAAATATTCTCGATACGTTCTAAAAATATTCTATTGTTGGATCAGAATGGACTTTTGACTGACACAAGTCGAGTTACATATATCTCCATATCAGCCAGTTCGCTGATCCAGTTACATGCCAACACCAAAAGTGAATTGCACCAAGGTCAACGATGGACGTGAAAAGGTTTAATGATCGACATTTCAAGTGTTAATTTTGTCTTCACTGTATCAAGTGAGTGATTATAATAATTAGCCTCAAGATTACCATCAATACTTAGGTTAATTCAACTTTGGTAATATTGAACGACTTAACCCATCATAATAATGCTTAAAGTGTTACCTTGCGATAAAGGCTTTAATCCGTTTGTACTACTCCCGCATGGACAGAGTGAACGAACCCAGTCAATCTGATTAAAATCAGATCCCTAATGTTATTCATGAAGATCTGATAGCGACCGCTCTGAGGTCATGTTTTGGCAACTTATGTCATTACCATAATCGCTCATTTTATCATCCAATCCGATGAAGTCTTATATCTCTGGAGACTGCAGTGTGGATGAAGAGCATGTATGTGTACCGAATCATTTAATTCACTTTCATATTTTTGGAAGCTGCATTTCCATTGGTTAATTCAAAGGTCACTATCACATTACCCCATGTAGGACAGCGGATATCTGATTTTAGTCAGATTGCTAGCCAGTTTAATTTGTTGCTGAGAAATGTGACTGGTACAGAATTGCAATCGCACTACGAATGGATACAAAATCTCGCCTGGTGTCTTAGCTGACACATGCAGAAGTTGCATGCATCACTCCCAACAACTACACACTGACAATACCTTTTACTGGAGTGGGATCAGTGCAAAACCGCAGAGGAATATATTACAACAAACAGGGAAAAATATATTCAAATTTGCTACCTTGGAATGAACAATGAAATTCCCTTGTTTCACCTTCATGGACATTCAATTACCTAACCCTGAAGTGACGAGGCGAAAGCGCTCAACAACCATACAATAAATACAACACAGGTTGCTAAACGTGTCCAATGCGGGGTTTATTATACAGCAGTTAGGCCTGATGGGCAAAGTAAACTACCAATAATGTATGGTGGCAAGGACCCGGTTGAAGTTTGTCATAAAATGTTTGATGTTACAGAAAAATCTATTCGACACGCAGCTCTGTTGAACCGCTGACATTATTGTGACCGGTGTTGATATTAATAAGTTTTCCACAGCCAGTCATAGCTTTTGATGGGACTGAAAGTTCCAAAGTTCATGACCATTGTCACATCACTGGTGGATACAGTAGGGCTGCACATAACAGAAGGAATTTACGATTGCGTATTGACCCAAACAAAAGAAGATAAAACGCTGTGGAGCTTCAAAAGCTGCTTGGGTATATTGATTAGTTGATTATATAAACTATATTATCGGTGTCAAGGCACCAATGAGCGTTTTCCCAACAACATGGAAAAATGCACATATATAAGCTCGATCCCGCAAATTAGTTCTCATCACCTGGAATGGCTTAGATATGTTTTTGTCAAAGTTAAATTACTAACCAATATTAACATCTGATTATCGAACACTTGCTTCTTGAATATCAATCTTGAGACATCGGTAGACAGTCCAAACATAGGGGTGTATGACCCCGTTGCACCTAACAGTTATATCATGTTTCTATATCGCCATAACCACTATGACTGGGCGATGACACAGCCGTTATCTGTTTTTGGGTTTCAGTGGACTGATCCGTGACACGTTGACATACAAAATAACGTTCGCGATTACAACATCATCAGTGACCACGGACACTTTATTGAAGTTGATCTGGAATATCCTGAACAGCTTCACTTCGCTCTTAACGATTTGACAACAACGAGTTTCCAAAAGGACAGCCGTTGTTTAGAGACAATAATTAAAATAGTGTTGGTATGTATAAGGATGAAGACTAGGGTAAACCAGTCGAAGAAAACTTGGAACTGTTACTTAAAATGTATTCAATAGTGGTTTGATCTGGTAAAATCATTAAGAAAGGTTAAGGAGTCCAACCGTGGTTGCGCAAAATGATCTTCCTGGTGACATTTACGTACAATGTCTTCGCCAACGATATGAATTAGGACATACAGAAGATATTATACGGTCTTAGAAAAGCGCATGGATGTTTACCGATTCACCAAACTAAGTTTGTCACCTCTTGATACCATGCGATGTATACTCGCTACGGAATCAGCACCTGAGCGTACGGACACCATGCGGTTCTTGACCAAAGCATCAGTTATGTTATCCGCTAGTACACTGTGAATCGCAAAGCGATACATTAACATGTTAAAGTAATTATTGGTGGCACTTCCGTATTCGCTGGAACGACTGATTTTCCTCTAGTAAATATGCTCGACTGTATGCTTTTCTGCCCGTTCAGGAATAGGCCCCAAATGGTAAAGTGTTGCTTGTATTGGGGTATCAATCCCTTCCGACATTTTAAGTACGCATAGACGGACGACACAGGGGCAGTAGCACGATGTTTACCTATTGCTAACTTTCCAGGTGCATACAGCTATCAGACAAAATTATTTTGGGTGGTTCCTACTATGCTTACTCTGAAATCATGTTCTGAATAAAGTGATTTATGTTCGTCGAATAGCAGTATTTGGTTTTAATCCGATTACATATGTGATTGCATTATTCAGTGATGCTATGGACCAATGGAAGAAGTGGACCCCGGCTGGGTGATTGCCCTGCTATCCGAGTGCGACTACGTGAGGGGACAGTCTCCTGCATCCAAGACTTAATTACCAATCCCTAGGCGTACTGATGTCCAAATAATCGGACTGCAAGTTTGCGATTAAATCGTTCCACATAAGCTTGGCAACGATGTATGTTAATATATCCAAAACGAACTTATAGTCGATGTTTTAGCGACAGCGCAGTAATGGATCTGAAATTGTTTTTTCCAGGATCTACTTGTAATAATCGTGGCCATGTTAGTCAAATATTTTGACCTAAACGGCTCATATTCTTTGTATCTGCTTGCAACAGCGACTGTGATTAACTCGTGCTTGTAATGTTTACCACGTATACATCAGCATGTGGAAGAAATATGAGGTCAGCCTGATGAATAGCTTTAAATGTATGGACATCAAACAACTAAATTTGCCACATCACTTGTGTGGCCAACTACGCTCGAGCAATCATATGTGCAGTCCTATGAGAAACTTTTGCTGGACTTTGTAACTTTTCCACAGCGGCATCAACTTTCCAATGCCCATGCGGACTGCAACATCTTTTCAAAAATAATGTCCGGCGCTTGGTATCCACATTTAATTAGTATTAATGTTTTGCTTTTATTGCGTGGACTTTATCCAAGGGAGGCTTTGCCAGACAAAACAGTTTGGGCCTTTATACCTCCTTTGATGATCCATCAGACAAATCGCTCTGCAATGGTAGGATTAAAAGCATTCAGGTCATCAATGCGATTCACGTCTGCACTTTGGCGTACACGGATATCATGTGATGTCTTATAAGCAAAGTCAGGTCAGTAACACGCAGCATCAACAGGATTTACTGGTGGTCACAAGTCTTCGGTGGGTTGTTACAATGCAGTCGAATATCAAGCCGTGTATCAGGCCCACATCTATTGTACTCAGGTATATGTGTTTCACAAGGGTATTTGCTCCATGGTGTTTCCTGTAGCATTGTTAAGCTGCAAAATCAACGCGGTGAATAGTTTTAGACCCTACAAATCTACGGCTAATGGAGCTGGATGTTCCAATATATGTAGAATCATTTGCTCCGCATCGAACAATACTCTCACTGAGCACGGCTTGATCATTACGTGTTTGAACTCTTTTTGGTTTATAAAGCAAGATTTCGTGCGATATCACACTCAACATAAGGACATGATTATGTAATACAGCAGTTGTATTATTCAATGGCATCACGAAACAGAAAAGTTACATATTATTTCGTCATCGATGTTTCCACACGAACAACACCTGAACCCTCAAAGCATGGAACCAATTTTATTTCCACACCCAGATTATGTTCTGATCATTAGTCTAGCTGGATAAAGAAAAGTGCAACTGCGCATCAAAATATTCTAGAACAACATTAATTGGAAATAGTCTCATTTGGCTGTATCAAATGTAACGTAATTGCCTCCATGTTGCTAGAATTATGCATATATATTATGATGTAATTGCACAAGACCAGTGGAATATTTCCAATACTTGAAGAAATTTGAGCGTTTTGGAGCAGAGACTCTGGCGGATGAGAAAACGGCCGCCTATGAGGTTTTCGGAACAACGTCTGGGATGGCGATGGAAAATTCAGTTGACGGAAACAGTCCAAAATTTTTCTCTAAGTTGAACTGGTAGGTCTGTAACAAAGGAAAAGGTCTTTGATTACAACGATCACGTCGTCAAATGCTATCGGTCAGAGGTCTTCGATTACCTGGTACGATACGCAGAAGTCTCTGCCGTTAACCAATCTTGATTATTCAGTGTGATAAAATCAGTCAGGTATTTTCGCTTATTCCATATCCGAAATCAACTTGCATCAATTGTGCCATGCACACCTAAAGCCGGGATAGACAACCTAGTTTTGACAACAGGACCTGACACTCATTGGGCGACATATAAGTGACACATCAGCGTCGTTTTCATTTTGACTTATATGGACTTGAACCACCTGTTGAAGTTGTTATTTATTTAACGAGACGTGGACATATTTGCTTAACTTCCTTTTGTGTTTGTGTTCAAGATAAGATTTATATTACATATAGGTAATGCGTTCTGACAATGGTGATGAGGTCATTGAAGTTACTGACGGCGTGTTAAACAGATGGGCAGAGGATACTATTTTTGACGATAATTTTGTCCCACTTGTCGACGAATATCTGCGTGAGGGTTGTTACCAGACTCTTGTATTCATTAAACTATAATCTTGTTAGGAGTCAAATAAATATTGATTCATTGGACCACCCTGATATGCAAGTACCAGCTAGACGCCTACTTGAAGTAAATGCATTAGTACCTAAAATTGCTCAATCGTTGACTTTAGCACCAGGTGCGAAATCACTCCAGGATTTTTTCTACAACGATCACGTGGACTTCACTATTTACCTCACCCTGGTCACCTTTTCCATCGATTTAGTAAAGTCAAACTTTAACTCAACTGAGAAAAAATAGATATCTACTTTTATTCACCAAGGGCACACTTGTTCGTGCAACATTCTTCGGACGAAGGCGAATGCGATCGTCTCAAGAACCAGCCACGGGCGCAACTAGTATATTTTTAATGATCGTAATGCTATACCCTAAGAGAGTAAAGATGTTGAAAACGTAAATATTCTTCAGAAAGAGGTTTCCTATAAATGTATCAACGTTAACAAATAATCGAAGCGGAGCAGCAACTGAAAGATGAAATAGTCAAGAAAGCCGCGATGTTCTTGAAATACAAATGTACTTATTTGACCGTAGATGCTATTTGTGGTCCTTCACCGGCAACAACTGATGCTCTTTGTGTGATTGGAATGACGGCAACCATCCACCTCACCAACTGGAAAATTCATAATAATCACAAGATAGTGGGTTAGTCCAAAAACGTCAATGAGTACTTTGTTTTTCCAATAAATAATTTAGATGAATAATGCGTCTTAAATTATAAATGAACACAGCTAGCAATTCTCTGATCATCGGTCCCTAAAGATGAGAATGAACCAGAAATTAAGACTTTGTTTACAACTCCTATATATCATAATATCACTTTATCTAATATACAACAGCATATCATAAAGGAAAAAGACCCAGGCCTTGAAATAATATTTTAGTGAACATCCCAAGAAATGCCAAAAGTCAAGTAGACCAAAACTCTACCCTGAATCACGGATCAAGGTCAAGCACGCTATTTAAATTATATATATATATATATATATATATATATATATATATATATATATATATATATATATATATATATATATATATATATATATATATATGAATGAATAAAGTAAGGTTTTATTTTACACATCAGTTAAATATAAGATACTATGAGCATACAAATTACATAGGAAGACTGTCTTATGAGTAACATAGAATACACCTTAAACAATATATTACTTTCCTACACTTAAGGGGGAGTCTGCTATCAAATTAACTTTTTTATATGTCAAATGTCAATATTGTATTCCTGTATTATACACCTTAGTCTCAACAATGCATGATTTTTGATGTTCATTTTGTTAATGAAGGTACGAGGTTATCGCCGCTGAATACAATAATCGGAGAAAGATATGACCTAATATACACTTCAAGATGTTGCAAACGCAATACCAAAGCTAAACGGTCCTTCTAGATTATAGAATAATTTATCAGGTGGTTGTTAATTGTATCCTTTTTAAAGAGCATGCTGGATAAGCCACATCGCTTTCTCTTCTGTTATCAATACTCCACCAACTATCACATCACTGGCATCAACATACATGTCAAATAATTGACTGAAATTTGGAACTGCAAGAACTGGTTATCGCTCGCCTATGGCCTTTAGTTTGTAAAGGATTCATGAAATTTGTCAGACTAATGCAACTATCATTTCTAAGTCAACGAATTTGTCAGGGCTCCGAAAATATGGAAAAATTTGAACAAATTCTTGATAATATTAGCCACACCAAGACATTGCCTTAGTCGCTTTATACTATAAAGCAATGGGAATTCAGAGATACTCTTGTCCTTAATTTCTACAAGTTCAACTTGACTGCGTTCCACGATATTGCCAAAGCTATGTCACAAGCACAGCACTAATCAATTTTTCCCAAAATTAATTTTGAAATTTGCATCACTGAATCAATCAAGGAATTATCAGATGGTTACCAAATGATTCTTTTAGATATCTGTGTGGATAATCACGCTTCAAAATTATCTACACAAAATATATCATGTTTATTAAACACTAGAATGTTGATAGAGAATTTTTCATACCGCGCAACATTACTTTATATTGATAAAGTACATATGGAGTTACAAATGTCGTAATTTTGTTTGTTCTTTCCTTGAGTTAAATTTGGCAGAATATTTCTAAGAGCACAAGGGTGGCGACATATGTTGCATTTACTATTTTATCAATGTAGTAATTTATTTCTGGCATTGGAAATGGGTCTGTTTTGTGTCATGGTAGGCTTTTCTATAGTCTGTCACACACGGAATGTATTGTATGGCTTAGGCACAAGAACACATGGCTGAAATCTTGTTACTCTTACTTGGCCTTATAAACCCATTCCCCGGTAAATACTGAATTTTGTGTTTTCCAGTTTGGGATTATTCATCCTATAATGATTATGCAGAATATACAATCTCCTTGTCATGAGAGATTGTGTTCGTTCGCGTTGGAACATCTGGAAACATGTGCTCATATTCGATTAATAGTTGCTTTAATTCACCGGGTTCGTGTCATTGCACATGTGAAAGTTTCTTGTGAAGATTATTCAATATTTCTGAATTCCGAACATTGGTTAAAGGAAAGCCGCAATAGTTAAACTGCATTCCATCATTTAGATCCACACTCTCTGGGACTGATGTAAATACATTGATTGAATGATTACTTGTGCTGTCTTTCCAAAAATATTTAACATATTTATATGAAAAAAGTTGTTTTGTTTTCTTTCTTTCCAGGAGTGCTGCTGATATCATTTAGTAATTTTCATTCTTTCAATTGTAAAAGATCACAAACGATTTTGAGGTATGGTCAAATGAGACAGAATTCAATTACAAGGTTAGAACATCACTTACTTTGTATCTCTCTCATAGCTTAATTTCATTTCAGGCAGAGTAGGTTACTTCTCAACCTTCGATAGTGTACATTTGAAATCAGAGTCATTGACAAGAAGGTTAATCTTGGAGTCATCATTTGAAAGACTTTTAGCACGAAAGGATTAAAACCCTATGATTCTTGAACAGATTCCTTAACACCAAACATAGTAAATGAACACCTTCATATCAATCTATTCTTGTAAGAAACCAATGTGACCGAATTATATTCAAGTTTAATGAAACCCTTCCAAAGCCTTTTGAATTTCAGAGTGATAGGCAGAAAATTTAACCTTTCTTGTGCATAATGTGTTAAATATTTTGAAACATAAAATGTTACATTTAATCAGACTAGGCAAATTAACGTTCTCTAAGCTTTTACTACGGTTTTAGAAATACTATTTCTCAAAGCAATTTATTTGGGAACTTTTGTGGACTCACGCATTTTGTTCAATACGTATGTATTGCCTGACTTGATATTAGGTAAAGACTAGGCACAGTCTATCAATGTTCTGCTAAATGGTTCGTCAAATTCGGGAATAGGTTGAAGATGATCGTTCGGTATCTTTTAAATGGGTGTTCCTACTATTTGACAAGGGTGACAGCATCAGCATCTACAGTATTTACAATTATCACTTTTAACATTCGGCCTATAAAACTGATTCGAGATCGTGTGATCAGTCTTACTGACTCCTAAATGACCAGCAAATGGATTTTCATGGGTTAGAGTAAGAGAGTAATGTCAATATGATTTCAGAATAACAATGTGATACATATCGGACCACTGGTCACTAAGGTCCTAAGTCTAAGTGTGAGGAAAAATTAGCACAATGTAGAAGAATCTTAACAAAGCCGTACTCTACTCTTAGAATGAGAATATTTTCGTTAAAAGAGGAAGTTACAGAGAAAGGCAGATTACCAATAGTAACATACTATGGGGTCATGATCACATTTCCATACCTTTCCATCTAGCAACCTTTGTTTCCGTCTGCAAACCCTTGTATATTGAGTTTTTAGTGTGTTACCAGCAACCCCTTGGTCCTTTAAAAAGATCGTATTCGTGAAAACACTTATGAAAAGAACATTTTTTATTGCTCGTAAAAAAAAAAATGCTAACTTGTTTGGTATCTAGCAATGCTCATCCCCATAATAGCATACCAGTCAAAAGAGATTTATCTAAATGCGGACATTCTTTCAATGTTTGAGAAGACTAAAGTATGAGAAACTGTTCAGCAATTACCCACATCAGACCAGATACTGGTTGTCAAATAATTTATCTCGAAATGATGTATAAGGCTAAATATATCTCGTGGAATTATTTTTAAATCATTTAAAGACATGTTGGATTATAACATCGTCATGCATCAAGATTGTTCGCATATCAATATTATTTAAGGCTATTGGTACATCAGTATATAGAAGAATGAAATTCATTTGGAACACCACTGGAATTCATTTAGAATATTCTATACATTTGGACGTCCGATAGAACTCATTTGGGATTCAATGTATACGACTGTAAGTTCCATTTGAATTTACAGTTTTGCATTCTAGGGAAATAAATGCCTTAGCTGAATTTTACTAACTTTGTTGGGTTTCACTGTTTTAAGTTACTTAGTACAAAACTATCAGCTTTAGATGTGCATCATTAAATATAGGCGTTGAGAGTAATAAACATTTTCTAAACATATTATTCAAGAAAACGAAATATCCAATTAAGGACATTTTAGGCATCCTGAATATAATCTTTAAACCAGACGTTTATGAACATATCGGTTTGTGTAATTTTATACCAAGTATTGATTTATAGTAGGTCGTGAGCTACTAGATAATCTAAGTAAACTAATAATGATAATACACTATAGCGAAATTCGCAGTTATTGTTATATGTTGACTCGACCTAATTGTAATATGGCTGCCTCGCGTGTACGCAGACTCCAGTTAAAATTCATCAAGCCGCGAACACTTTTTGTTTTCCTAATGTGCTATTATGCTTAGAATAGGGAAGGAAAATGATGTAACTATTTACATTTTCTGTGTGAATAATCACAAAGCACAGCGCAGAACATAAACGGTAAACTGTGGTCAACGCGGTGGATTCAGTAAGAAATCTGCAACTATCATATGTTATACAGACTACACACACAGTACATCTTGATAGCCAGTGCATTTAATTGCAACATGAAAAGAAAATTGCTTGATATCGAGCAAATAATGTATTCATTTTATCTCGTGGGTGAAGAACATAAGGATTTGCCACGTGTGGAAAAACCTGAGCTTTTCCACCCAATCGATGAAATATATCCATTATTCACTCGTCGCAAGCAAAAATCCCATATTTACATAATGCTAATAGGTGAATATTTCATGCATGCTAATCTGAATAGCAGACACACTTGAAATAAAAATGTCGTGCTGCTTTATTATACTATCACGATGTTAGAAATCAAGGAAATGATAAAACTAATCATTAAAGCAAATAATTATACATTAATGGTAATTCCTAGTACAACACAGGAATTTATTTCAAAAAACTGTTTTGTAAGGGATAATAATAGAAGCACTGTGTGTGTGTGTGTGTGTTTACACAGTGTAATACTTTTCAAATTTGTTAATAGAGATCCTTAACGACGAGTCAGCCCACATCTACAAAACATAACTTTCAATATCTCCTTGTGTCTGTACAATTCTGTAAAATTAATTTTCTATGGCAAACATTCATGCTATCAGTTACAAAAGTTCACTCAGTACACACCATATACATCAGTATATTTTTTAAGGAAGGTCATTTATGTTGATGATTGACATTTTTTAAATAAAAATCCGATTAGTAGGCAAATGTCTGTATTGTATCGTTTGGAGAAACAATTCATTTTGGTTTCAATGTCATTGGATTACAGCTAGATGGCATTAACCTTAGCAAGAAAGTTTCGATGGTTATGGACAACATATCTGATCTATTCATTTGGATAACGAACAACACAGATTGTTTTTATTGCGTCATTAAAATCAGGGGAGTTTTAACTATAAGAAAATACATGTAACTGGCGACGTTGTGGTTTTGTATCAACTCTTCCTGGTCCTTATCTATATTATCTTTAAGCAGGTACGAATGTAAATAGGCGTTGGTCTCTCGCATGAAGACATAACATAAGAGATTGCGATAACACGTGTCTAAACCATATTTGACGTGAAAAATGTTTGACTAAGAATCGTTTAGTAAAAGTTATCATACAGTTGAGTTTAAAGTACAGGGTGCTATACTTGAATAACATGGTTTTATTGTCTCTTTGAAAGAAACGTTATCACGTGTTTTTCATTGAACGAATTTAACGGACGCTAACATGTGCAATGATGACACTACATAGTACTCAATAATATTTGAGCAGGTACATAATTTTAAGCTAAATAAATAATAAATACTAAAGTGTATGCCTGCACTACATAAAGCTATTTCAGTGACATTTTGGATTCCTAAAATGAAATCGGAAAATGTGTTTTCGAGCTTCCTATTTACATTTACACATAACGTCTGCACTTAACAAACATGGATTTAAATATTATCGTAACTAAAATGTTCTGTTCAATTTGTCAGATTCGAACTTCTCTATTCTTTTAATGAAATTCTCAGCCTATGTTATTCACAAAAATGATATGAACTTATGAAATATATTTTTTGCTAAAAATGTTTGAATATATTAAAATATACTGTTCAGTATGAGACCAGGTCGTTCATGTAACGACAATGGAATACTATGTTGTTCATCTAACGAACATAAAAGTATGAAATACAACATTCCATAAAACATGTGAAGAAGTCCTATGTTAGGGCGTAACAAGAGTACGCTTTTGGAGTTTTTCATCGTGATATTCTAATCGATAAATCTATCAATGTGACAATTCAGTGACTGATTGGCTTACCTAACATCCAACCACAAGAAAACAGTGTAAAAGTAATTGCCAGTTTTTCTAGAGAAGAACCAATTACATTTGGAGTACTACAGTGATCAATCATGTGTCCATTCTTCTAATTTACATAAATGATTTTACAGTAAAATGGGCCAATGTATGTCATCCACAGATTTATATACCGATGAAATCTTCTATGACATTTTGAACGGCAGCAATCAGACCTAAAGATCTCCCTTCAGATAGCCTTACTTCAGATAGATTCGTGGTGTAAGGAAAATTGCATGAAATTAAACACAGACAAGACTAAAGTATTAATGATTACTACTCAAACAAATATAGCAAAAACTGGAAAGTAATAGCTTGAATCTTTAATGAAGTTTGTCTACAAATGGTTAGCCATCCTTAAGAAGATGGTTGACAAGAATTATATATATATATATATATATATATATATATATATATATATATATATATATATATATTACAAAGGCTATATACATCCATATCTAGACTGATTGTCACGCCAGTGTGGGTATGTGAGAAACCTTGCCAGTCTGTCGATTGTTCTTTCTGGGGTATTCCCGGGTTCTTCCGCCACCATTAATACTGACCGCCATGTATCGTTTGCTGAAAAATGGCGTTAAACCTTACAAGAACAACAACATCAGCTAATTGTCACGTAATTATGTGCACTTTATGTGCACTTTATGTGTATGTATTGTATCTGGTCTACAGTGTACCTGAATTTCGAATTTGCGTACAGCGTTAACTGAGAGTGGCTATTTTGTGTCCTACATTATTTAAAAATAGTTCGGATCACCCGATGCAGCACGAGCAAAGTACATGCAATCAGACGCCCGATGTACTTAATCTCTCTGACCATGGGCTTCACCATAGCCATCTTAATTATGTGCTTGAGGTAGACAATAACTTCAGAACACGAAAGGTTTTATCAGGAAGCTGTCCATTTTACGGGAGCAAAATATTCAGCTGTAGAGGCACATGAAATATCAAGTGGTCTCCTTTCCGCCATTATATTATGTTATAGAATTGTTTGATAAATACTGGTTTTCTCATATCTATTCTAAATTTTAGAGACGGTCAGATGTCATATCACGCCAATTTTTTAAACACATTATAGTCTGTTTTCAAGTTAGAAATTTTATAACTGAACTGTGTGATTTGGATGTTTTTTTTTGACGTAGCTTTAATAATTTTTCAGTTATATCGCTACGATGTATGCAGTTTGACAGTTTATAGTGATGTCTAGCACTGATGCATTATGCCGCAGACATATAGCATGATGTCCCACCTAGTCACATTATCCTGACACCAGGCCGACCAGTCCTAACCCTAACCTATTAAAGCTGAGCGCCAAGCAAGGCATCAGTTAGTGCCATTTTTGTAAGTCTTTGGTATGATTCGGCCATGGGATCGGACCCACGACCTGCCACATCCGAGGCGGACGCTCTAACCACTAGACCACCGGAACGGTCCTGAACTGAACTGAGGAACTGAATTCATTTAAATGTTGCATGTATTAAGGATGAGAAAATGTTAAAGTTCTTCAAGTTCTATAATGCAGATTCACATATCAAGCTGATCATAATGATAAACTTGCACAGTAAATAGTTCTGATGAAATGATTTGATATCTAATATAAAACTCCACTGTAGTGCATTGTTAGCGCTTGGACGCGGAAGACGAAAATGCCGCTGCCTAAGTTGATGGTTCCGGAAGCCGTTGCGGATATCTCGTGCGCTGCACTTTTGCGCGAGGAAGAGAATGACTCGTATTTGGGCACGACCGCCGAGCAAATCATATCCAGTACCCTGAAAAAGAATGGGACAAGACCTTGAAATTTGTGCGAAAAGAAGTGATTATGTATTGGCAATTTAAATAATTTGAGGGGAAAACGTTGCAGCGCATAGATCCAATATTTTAGGTCACTTGTGTAGGAAACTGACGAATAACAAGGTATTTACCGAATTGTATAGGCCCGTCGTGAATACCGATGAACCAAGCTCCTGTCGATCAAGCGATGTGTACCTCAAACTGTTGAAAAGTGCGTTTTGAGCGTTTTATGTACTACAATTTTGTGACTAGCCGCAATTCAAAATCAGTATCGAGATTCCCCTTTAGGGCCCCAATTGTCTGAGAATATATTCGAATTTCGCTTCTATATCTAGTCCGTTAAGATACTAAACTAGCCAGGGGCAACACAATAAAAGCTTTGGGGAATAGTGTGAAGAATAGTAAAGGAAAATAGATCAGTGCATCAATCTAATGTTGCCAGAAATGGATAAATAATTTGCATTGAGAACTGATGTATCAAATACAGGATTAGCAGCAGTTTTACTACGGAGCAAGAAAGAGTAATGTTACCCATTGCTTGTACAATTAGACTGTAGTTTCCTCGCGAGCAACGCTACTCCATGATCGAAAAATATTGTTTGGCATAGGTGTGGGGAATAGGAAAGTTTTGCACCAAACTTTTAAAGATTGAATTTGTCCTTCAAACGGACCACCATCATCTCGTGTATTTAATAAATAGTATTTCTAAAAACATTTGTCCCTTTCTAGGGTGGGAGTTATTGTCATGGAATTGTGTTTATGTATAATATCACGAGGAACTGAATTCATTTAAATGTTGAATGTATTAAGGATGAGAAAATGTTAGACTTCTTCAAGTTCTATACGAGTATTCTTGTTAAAGGCAGATTCACATATCAACAAGATAATAATGATAAATTTTTACAGTAGTTCCGATGAAATGATTTTATATCTAATATAAAACTCCACTGTACTGCATTCTTAGGGCTTGGACGCGAAAAACGAAAATGCCGCTGACTAAGTTGATGGTTCCGGAAGCCGTGGCGGATATCTCGCACGCTGCACTTTTGCGCGAGGAAGAGAATGACTCGTCCTTGGGCACAACTGACGAGAAAATCCTATGCAGTATCCTGAAAAATTGTGACAAGAGCTTGGAATTTCGCACGTATTTTTCAAGGAGGGAATTTGTGTTTCAAACTTACCGCCAACCTCTCGTGTATTTAATAAATAGTATTTCTTAAAAAGGTTTTCCTTTTCTACGGGTGGGACGAATTGTCATGGAATTGTATTGATGTATAATATCATCTCGGGTTTTGGTTCCGTGTACAGAGCCCCAAATTGATTTATTTACGGCCTACAATATTTAAAAAAAACTCAGTTCAGTTCACCACAAGCTGCACAAGCAACGTGCTTGCAATGAGAGAAGATATACCTCTTGCTCACTGGCCGTAGATTGCACCATAGCCATGGTAGTATAGCCTCGCTATTTTATAACTGAACAGGTGAATTGAATTGAGAAAATGAAAAAAGTTCTGATGAAATGGTTTATGTAACAGCTACACGTGCACGCATGCATGACGTACATCATTGCATTTGTATATGATCGTGTCACGGTATTTCACGGCTTTAGGCTTTATATTATCAGGTGCATGGCCGAGACGTTATTTTGAAGGAAGAGCTGATACTTTTAATGCAGAATCGTGCGTCTCGAAGGCTGTTTGAATAATCTGCGTGCCGCTGTCATGTGATGACGTTGTATCGAAGAAAGATGGTGTTAATCTCTTGCTGAGTGATGTGAGCTTCGAGACCAACGTTTCACGAGAGAAAAAGGGGTGCACTTGAGGGATGCATCGGAAGCAATGGGGATGGGGTGGTGTCATGCCTGATGGATCTTTAATCATCCGACAGTGTCGCGACTGAATATACCTTGGCTGTCAACTGGACGAGGATGCGGGAGGTCGTGGTTTCGATCCCCGGCCGAGTTATACCAGAGACTTAAAAAATGGTACTAACAGCTGCCTCGCTTGACGTTCAGCATTAAAAGGTTAGTGTTAGGACTGGTCGGCCTGGTGTCAGGATAATGTGACTGGGTGGGACATCATGCTACATGTCTGCGATATGATGCCCCAGTGCTAGACATCACTATAAACTGCCACATTGCAGACATCATAGCGATATGACTGAAAAATTATTAAAGCTACGTTAAAAATCAAAAGCACATCACATCAACTGGACGACACAAGTGTATGTTCTCTTTTTGTGCAAATGGATTCAGTATCACTAACTGAATGAAATCCGACTGTAATCAGTACCACTTTTTGAGTTGAAACCATTTATATATATATATTTGTTAAACAGTTTTTTTGTCTTAAATTGCAAATAAATTGAACTGCAAGTGTGTCAAAACTCTTTTTTTAAGACTGCAAGCCATGTGTATGCTTTATATTCTTGGAAAGCGGGATTGAAGCCAGATGTCAGCTACGTTAAGTTAGTTCATTGTATTCATTTAATAATTTAACAAAAAGCAGCTCATTGATATTCATCATAAAGGGATTTAAATGTGTCGCCAGCAGGGCAAAAGGAGGCAAACATGTTGTTAGGAACACCGTCCAAATCTAATTTAACGTTTCTTAGTTGTATCGACCATGTCGTTTATAAATTAGATTTGATATCTGAAGGAAGTATGTATGTAGGATATTGTGTATTTTAAATGCACTTCACGACCTTTGAATACGTAATTACCATCATATATTACCTCAAAATGCTCTTAAAATAAGTAGGAGAATGTGTGAAAGACAGCAAGCTGTGTAACATTTTGCAAATAATTTGTTTCCCCAGAATATAAAGTTAAAATAGAAAGAACAACTTACGGTATTGCGAATTAAATCCCAAAATAATAAAAGCGTTATAGACACAAGTCCTAATAATAACATGGCCTGAACGAAACTCAGGTCAAGTCCCGAAGAGATCCAAAACTGAAGGCGATGACGTGTCTGTTAAAGCCTTCGGAATGCTGATGTGTCAAGAGTGTGTTGTTGAATCACATTAATATAATTCCAGGTCAGAATATATTATATTTGCCAGTGAATGTCTTTATCCAAGAATTTTATCAGCGCACTTTGTATTTCCAGAGAAAATAATCATTTGAATTCAATAATTTGAAGAAAATAAAATTCAGCCCAAACTAGTCACAACATATTACAACTTGAATGTGCTAGATGTTAAAGCACGACTGACCAAATCCTCACAATCACAAGAATATAGTTCTCTACTTGATCTGCGGTCACAATTAGTATTTTCTAAAATAAACCATTAACTAATAATATTTTTAAAAAAATTATAGAATGATCTAATTAGCCTTTTCTATTTACAACACACTAATCTGCATAATTCACTTAGGAAACTCTAAAAACCCGACTCAGATAAACATATTTACTCCATCATGTTTACCTGATTAATAATCCTGATATTAAGCTTATAAACAATGAAAATAATGAGGCTATTATTAGTTGTTTACATAAATGAAACAAAAAAGTCAAGCAGGTCAAGTAGAAATGAATTCAATTTTGGACAAGGTCAAGTCCATCATACAATGTTACATTACAATAGCAAGTAATGAAATAAAAATATTTTTAAACTAACAAACAAACCATTAAATTAAATATACATAACACAATGTTAGAAAACATGTTACAAAAAAGCAAGGCTGTACAATAGGCCTACAGTTGAAATTATTTCGCGCATATAACTATATCACTTGTGTTTATCGCTTTGTCGGATTTTATAATAGACTATGATTGTGGAGAGATTGCCAGATAAAAACGTAGCCTACTGCTTTCAGAATGCCTTAGTTTATGTAACCTTTTCCATAATGTGTGCTTTGTTTTATGTCTTGCATAACATCAGCAATATATTTTATTTCAATCTGCATACTTTTAGCTATGTAATAATTGCATATGTCCATAGTTATACTTGTTTAGAATATTGCTTTGATAGCTGGGGTAATTTCAATTTTGTGCTGCAATGTTGTGGGCAAAATTAGGATTGGAAACTGAGGTAAAATAATTAGGATTTAAGAGGTAAAATCGTATAGCTAAAATTATGTACAATATCAATTCTTCACAAACTGACAAAAGTTAGCTTTCAGAAAACCAGGAAGAATTATATGCGGATTAATAATCATTACATAAATAAATCTAACCAAACCACGCAATAAAACCTTAGAAAAAGCTAGAGCTACACTTAAAGAGTTTTTTTAAAATTCAAATAGTATAGAGAACGATAAACCCACTACAAATATCAGATTGGATAAGCCGTATGAACATTTAAAAAGTTTGCTTGACAATCAAACATTTATCATGAAAAGAGTCACATCCGGGTCTTTTTCAAGGACCACGATATATTAGAGCTATGTCGAATATGTCCCCCCCCCCGCAAAAAAAATAAAAAAACAAAAAACAACGCATCTTCAATACAAGAGGAATCGCAAAGTTCTAAATGAATTGACTTACAAATACAAATACTGAATCCTATAATATTGAAAATTCTACCTCACGTGGTTGGATGGATGGATGGGTGGATGCTTTTTCAAGAACATTAGTATAATTAAACTTTATTGATAAAATAAATATTTTACATCCCTCCTTCTTTGACATTTCAATGTTACTTGAGTTGTTAATTGCACTCGAGAGATGTTCTTTATCAGGTATATTAATGCTGTTATAATTTATTGGACAAATACATATTTAACATCCTTTTTCGAAAGGTTCAATAAATGTGTTATGCCTCCTCCTTTGGGTGGTTAATGTTTTCGATGTTAATTACCTTACTGTGATGTTCTTACAACAACAAACGTCCAAACCTTAGAAAGTGTCTCGTGTATGTTAACCCAAGGTGGAGAAAGTCATCCAGGAAGCAAAAGAATCTGATGATAGCATGATACATGCTAACTCTTATTCATGTCGTGGTTTTATATTTTTCACGGTCGGATTTTGGAAGGGGACAACACGTGATATCAATTGCCATACAGAGGAACAGATGGAAAATAAACTTGTTTGATGAGCAGTATATGTGGCGACTTTGGGCAGGTTGCCTGCCACATAAAGGTTCAGTTAAGTTATTAGGTGATGTGATGGTGTATATTTCAGGATTGAATTTTTGAAAGTTGGCTATAACAGTTTTCCATAGACAAATTGATAAATTGACAATTATAAATGTCCATGCTATACAATTGGTCCTAAGTAATATTGGTGCCAAACTTGTATCCACTATTGCTGCAACTACGGCCATCAAGACGTTCTTGTCATTCGTCATCGCTAATCAATTGATTAATGGTCATATTGACGTGGGGTTTCCACCAAATTACTTCGAGTGTTCTGATGGTCCTAAATTGAAAGTCTCATGAACAACGGTGGTAAGCTTGAAAATCTTGTCATCGCACAAGCCAACCTCGCAAGATTTAGTAGTAACAAAGAAGAAACACTCTTATTTTAAGTTCCTGGACATTATTTTAAGATCGTAGACACTCTATCACTGCAAGGGATTCATGTTTTAAGCAATTATCGTCAAGCATATGTTTGCTTTTAAATGTTTTAGCAATGGCAACCATACTGGATGACAGACTGACCTCCCACGAAAGGAGAAACGGACGTGTTCGATTGTCAATTTGGTGTAATATTATATTTGCTCATAAAATAAGATATACGCATTTATATGGTTTTGGAGAGGTTTGGAAAACCAAAGGTGTGCTACATCAACTAATATTCATGACATTGTTTAGACAGAAATGTATTGAAATTGATATACAAACCTGGAATGCACATATTAATTAATTGGATAGATTAAGGATCTAATATATTATATATATATATATATATATATATATATATATATATATATATATATATATATATATATATATATATATATATATATATATATACAAGTGGATATTCTTAAGGTTTTAATTGTCAAATATACCGCTCCGATGGCCTAGTGGTTAGAGCATCCGTCTTGGATGCAGGACGTAGATGATTCGAACCCCGGCCGAGTCATACCAAAGACTTATACAAATCATACTAACAGCTGCCTCGCTAGACACTCAGGATTAATAGGTTATTTTTAGGACTTGTCGGCCTGGTGTCAGGATTATTTGACTGAGTGAGAAATCATGCTACATATCCGCGCATGATGACCCAGTAATAGACCTCACTATATACTGCCATACTGCAGACATCGTAGCGATATGACTGAAATAATTTTAAAGCTCCTTTAAATATCCAAATCACACACACACATGTCATGTATTCAATCTTTAACTACTCAATATCTAATGGACGATCATAGTTCTCTGAATGTAGTATCAATCGTCTTAATCTCTTTGATGCAGAGAAGTATTCAGTTTCAAGGTCAATACCAAGAGGGTCACTGCATTAGCCAAGCCAATGACTATGCGTGTAAGAATTTAAGGACACACTTGATGCGGCTTGCTCTGGTGGCATGGGAATGGCGGGTAATCGCACACATTAAATAGCACTCAAACGTGTTCATTTACGAATCGTGCATGCCAATATGCGGCATACGACTTAAACGCATTCGAGCATGTAAGAATAGCCTGTCAAATATGGATATCCGCCCATCAAATCGTAGCAAGCAACATACAATAATCCTCTAAACTCCTTTTTGTGTCGCCTGTGAGGATATTTCTTCATTTTGTCATGAGTATTAATAAACCTGATTCACCTGCTACTGATGTGTAAGAGGCCAATCAAAGCTTCTCTAACACATATCGATGGATAATATAGACAGTTTCATTGATGTGTAAGAGATTGTAACAATTTGTTGTTGATGACGAATTTTTGCTTATGCGAAATCACGGAAACAAATCTCAGCACAAACTATATGACAAGATAACGGTATCTGACGTGGAAAATGTGTGACTAAGAAGCTTTAGTTTAGAGAATGCTAACTCACTGCAAAGAAAGAGTTGCTATGTTTGAATGAGTGTTTGCTAGTTCGTTAGAAGAAAGTTGGCTGAACGAAATTAAAAAGCCATTTTTGTTATGGGTTTGTGATGGTCGGGTTTGTCTTTGTTTGGTGGTGGTGTTGGGGTTTATGAAAAGATGACTCATCCTAAGAATTATCCATTCATATATATATATACCTGTACCTGTTCCTAATCTGTGTTGCCCATATTTAGGTATGTACGTCTATAATACCCTTAAGCGTTCTCAGAAACTTGAACATAATGGGCAAAACAGATCATGCAGTCGCTATAGAAACTGCCACATCATACTCAATGCATGACCCAAGGACTACTCACTGAATGAATTCCGACCCACTTACTACATAAATTGTGACATGCACCAGCCAATTTGGTACTTATTTGTGCTTAGCAAGAAACGGCTCAAAACGACGTTGATAACTTGCTTAAACAGTTCTGAGACTGGAACCGCATTGTTCGGGAGTAACTTAGGATAGGCTATCACTCACGAAAATTACTCAAAATAACTTTAATATAAACAAAACATATGTTTTAAATCACTGATAATCACTGTCGTTCACGCGCTACTGTTGAACTTTGACGCTATCTGGATGTATATTTTGCAATAGTCGCTAGGCGACAAATTAATACACAGAACAGTCTTACTAAGGATCAAACACTGACAAATGCCATGCTTTTATTTTCGCCTAAAAGATAAATGTATCTATGTTGACAGTTTTAAAGTAAATTGTATAAATAACTTGTTTCCCTTTTTGTTCCATAGGTCGACGTGGGGCACTTGCATGCCTGTAGTGCATGCCAATGTTTGATGAGCTTTGAGAACCATGCGAGAACATGGTGCCACAACATACCGCTTGTTGAATGTCTTGGTCACTGATATTGTCTTTTTGGAGAAATAGTTTATACACCTTGATTTCAATGCCATTAGGTAACTGACAGCTGGGAATACCCTTAACAGACCATTTTCGACTCTTCATTCAGGATTTTTACTTATTCGGATAAATAACTGATAGCAAAGTTTGGTTTTCGTGTGATTGGAAGACCTCTAATTCAGGGATCTTTTCCTGCTTCTAAAATATATATTTGTCATCGAGGACGATGTGTATTTAAATCAACTCTTCCTGGTCTTTAGCTTCTAGATAATTGAGTCATTGATATTGTGGATAGGTATTTATCATTCACACCAAGACCAAGCATGTCGAGGATTGTACAACACGTCTCTAAACACGTGCCGTGGAAAATGCATGACTAAGAAGCCTTAGTTTAGGGATTGATATCACACAGCTCAATTTAAACTAATCTGTGTTATATTTGAATGGGTGTATAATTGGCTTATTCAATAAAAGCAACATTGATTGTATAACGATTTTGCGAAGTTCGATATTTTTTTGTTATAAAAAATACTCATTCAAAAATGTATCCATTCACGTATTTATCCTTTTTCTCCATCTGTGTTGCCCACATTTAGGCATGTATTCCTATATTACTCGGAAGTGTTTGAGAAGCTTGATCGTCATGGCCAAAGCAATTATATCGTGCATAATGTGAAATGGATGAATTCTCCACTGCAAGATGCTAGTCAAAGGTATCGATGGTAATAGTCTGTACCAAATAATTTTGTAGCAAAATAACTTTACCGTCATGCATAAGAGTTATATGTTCTACTTCGATACTTACACATTAATTAACTGCTTACGTCCGTGCACCAAGGACAAATTCGATTTAATATGTGATTTACATTACAGTTTATAAAAGACACTATCATACCCAATCTCATTTCATAACTGAATCATTAATAAAAAGGAACAAAGGTGAATGTTTGCGTTGGTAGATAATTTGAGAGGGATTCTACTAAGCGAAGAAACGACTGGAGCCAGAAGTTAACTACCTATCAACTATTTATTACACAGCCACCAATAATTGCAAGATAAATATAGGCACATCTATTTATAAAGGATCAAAATGAATGCAAATGTGTGCAAATGTTCATATATCGAGTCATTTGTGATAGCTTTAATTTATTGATTTTAACTCATTCTCTTTCTCTCACCTGACTTACTCCTTAATTCAATGCAAAAGAAACGACACATTACAAGCATTTTGCAAACAGTTTTATGTAGAGTTTCAAGACTGACACACCAGATTTATACCCATTCAATGCAAATATACATTACATCTATATGAATACTTTAATTTTCATTTCATACTTTTCAATTTTGTATGCATTGATTCTAACATCCATTATCGTATTCTGTGAAAACATCAAATATATATTTCCCTTGGATTGAGATGCACGCATTATAAAACTGCATTTATTTATCATTCACATATAATGACGAAACCACTGCTTATAATGCCAAAATTACTGCACATAATAAGCAAACAAAAGCATATATGATACAATGACCGCATGTAAATAAAAATGCAATAAAAAAGGACGAACGACATAAGACAGCCGTGCCGTTCCATATTTATTAATCGGGATAGTATGTATATACGTTTCTGTTGTCTCTTTTGGAGAAATAATAAGATGCATGATGATCTACGTTCTGAATATTCTGCGATAACGTGTTTGCCTCTTTCAACCTGTCAAAAACATTGAATGCTGATCGAAAGACATGGTAACGTTCTACAGAATTACCACAAGCGATAAACCTCACTACACAGCACTACCGACAGAAACCTTTGTTAAAAATCCATCTTCAATATTTTCCATGTTCATTACTACATGTACAACTGTGATTTCCTCTGTGATATTGTGATTCAATCAAAGTCATTGATAAATAAATAAAACTGACTGTAGATATTCAAATTAGATAACGTCTGTGCATATGTCTGCGTTAATCAAGCTGAGTGAGAAAACCCTCGGTTGGGATGGTCAGTTAATCTTAGGACCCTCCAAAATATGGGCAGATGGTATCCGGAATTTCATGGCTGGCCGGTTGATAGGCACAAACCTGGCTGAGATTATGATGGATTTCCCCGTGGATAACAATATTCAACTTCCGTCCGCAAATCCCTTAATGACACAGGACTACACGTGGCTGTATATATATATATATATATATATATATATATATATATATATATATATATATATATATATATATATATATATATATATATATATATATAGATATATCTATCTATATATATATATATATATATATATATATATATATATATGAAAAATTTATACTAGAATGGGATATCATTGATACAGCGTACATGCTATACATATATTTTTTATCTCACGTACAAATACACATATTTGCACTTCGAATGGAGTTACGATATGCTTCGGGCAACTGTGTTTTGAGCGAGTGAATGAACTCCTCACATCCATGAGAGTGTGTCGGCTACAAAATGTACATCTACGATTTTTCTTGTTCACAATCACATATGCAAATTGATAAGTTGATTGATTGAGTTTGTTTTTTATTCACATTTATTAAATCAATACAAGACACACTCATGATTTAAACATGAAATATGATTTTTTTTGGAATAAAGTAGTGCACTACAAACACGGTTAGCCTCTTGTACACTGAATCTGAATTGTCAGGCATTCACGTATTGACCTATGGAAAATAGCGTGGACTAGAAACCAAGCAAAATGATGAACCAACAAGAGGTAATTAAAATATTGTAATATATTGACAGTTCAACTAAGTCATTATTCTGCTTTAATTAACATTTCTAAAGACATTAACATTCTCTTTCTCCTCTCTCTCTGTCTCTCTCTCGCCCCCCCCCCCCCCCTTTTGACAGTTTGACTAAACTTTACCATCATTCATAGGTCCAGGTACATTGTCGTAGGACACAAGCGAAAATCCCCAACGCTAGTATTTCCATGGAGTTTTGCCCGTATCAAGCTACGCTAATTCAGAGAGAGAGAGAGAGAGGTGGGGTGGGGTGGCGTGGGCGACCAATTTAACATTTTTATATTTAATAATGATAATCGAATTTTGGAACATTATAATAGGTTTACGAAACAACAACAACAAAGCATTAAACACGCTACAGCATGTGTGCGTCGTAACCACAAATTAACATTTAGACCTAGTGTCGACTGGCTATTGCAATTATGTATCCTTGATATAATGAACACAGTAGATAGAACCCAAGGAAAGCGTAAACACACCATGACAAACAAGATTAGTGTAGGTTACTTGGTACAAGTATATATATAATTTCTCTTCTTCAATAATTCTTAGAACAATACAACAATAATATTTTTAAAACTTAGCATACCTGTTGATTCTACATTCAATGCTTTTTAACATTTTCAACGTTTAGGAAATACAAGGGCTAATGGGAATCCATTCTTTTGAGCCCTCGGTGTCTTTTGGTTCAATTGGTACAGCTTTCAGGCCGGAAGGATTCTTCTGCAGAACAAATTGAACCAAGTCAAGGACGAGGAGAAAATATTAAACAGGCCGCGTGCGAAGGGGATCGCGTAATATCAGCCAAATTTGTGAGAAGCTGGGAGAAAGATTCATTCTGCCAAAGAACAATATATTGAATTCTATATATTTTATATTTTATAGCCCGAAATAGGTTTACAAAAACAGACACCGAGGCAAATTTTTTAAATATATTTACAAAAGCAAGCGCAAAAAACCCCAAAAAACAAAAGAAACATGTATCGTCAATTCACGCAAAAATAAAAAGCATTTAAACAATATAATACAAAAGAATTTCAATGATGAATCACATTTTTCCAGTTCAAGAGATAGCCTTTATTGTTACGATTCAGTTGTTTTCGTTTTTCAAAGCTGTGTTTTTCAAAACATAAATCTTTTAGCATATCTATAAGTTACTTTTTTTCTTCATTTTTCATTTTTTGTAGTAGATATCATATATACATTTATCCATTAAACATTTCTTTATTAAAAGTATAGTTACAGGGTAAACAATATAGTTTGACATATCACTTAACTTAGTCGCTCTGACTTTTACCTGACAAGGACAATTTAACGTGTACCTGTTTTGATGGCTCTCTTTATTCATCCGCCCTCTCCGTGGCCTGGCATAGTGGTTCGAACGTCAGCCTCGGATGCGGGAGGTAGTGGGTTCAATCCCCGGCCGTATCATACCAAAGACTTATAAAATTTGTACTAATAGCTGTCTTGCTTGGCACTCAGCATTGAGAGGTTAGTGTTACGAATGGTCGGCCTGCTCTCAGGATAATGTGACTGGGTGGGACATCAACTACAGGTCTACGGCATGATGTCCCAGTGATAGACATCACTATAAACTACCACACTGCAGACATCGTAGCGATATGACTCAAAAATTGTTAAAGCTACGTTAAAAACCCAAATCACACACACAAACATACACACACACATTTATTCATCCGAAACTATTTTGGATCCTATCTGTTAATGTAACAATAAACTAGTACATGACAAAATGACTTGCAGGCATATTCATTCGCAAATTAACTACGGTGATGCTGTTACGATTCTACACTTTCCATACATTGTTTTCTACTACTGGCTTCTATTGAGGTTACATATTGATACGAAATTCAACAACATGAATTTCTGGAGTAAATACCCATATAAAAGTAAAGTAAAGCATCCTGAAGAGAATACCCATGTAAAGGTAAAGTAAAACACCCTTAAGAGAATACCAATGTAATGGTAAAATAAAACAACCTTAAGAGAATACCAATGTAATGGTAAAATAAAAGACGCTTAAGAGAATACCAAAGTAATGGTAAAATAAAGCACCCTGAAGGGAATACCCATATAAAGGTAAAATAAAGCACCCTTAACAGAATACCCATGTCAAGGTAAAATAAAGCACCCTGAAGAGAATACCTATATCAAGGTAAAATAAAACACCCTGAAGAGATTACAGATATAAAGGTAAAATAAAGCACCCTGAAGAGATTACCCATATGAAGGTAAAATAAAGCATCCTGAAGAGATTACCCACATAAAGGTAAAGTAAAGTACCCTGAAGAGTTTACCCTTATAAAGGTAAAATAAAGGACCCTGAAGATAATACCCATGTAAAGGTAAAATAAAGGACACTGAAGAGAATACCCATGTCGAGGTAAAGTAAACGACCCTGAAGAGAATAACAGTTTGAAGGTGAAATAAAGCACCCTGAAGAGAATATCCATGTAAAGGTAAATGAAAGCACTCTGAAGAGAATACCCACATAAAGGTAAAATAAAACACCCTGAAGAGAATACCTATGTCAAGGTAAAATAAAGCAACCTGAAGAGAATACATATATACAATTAAAATAAAGTACCCTGAAGAGAATACCCATGTAAAAGTAAAATAGAGCACCCTGAAGAAAATACCCATCTAAAAGTAAAATAAAGCACCCTGAAGGGATTACCCAAATAAAGGTAAAATAAAGAACCCTGAGGAGAAGACCTCTGTAAAAGTAAAAACAGCACTCTGAAGAGAATACCCATTTGAAGGTAAAGTAAAGCACCCTGAAGAGAGTACCCATGTAAAGGTAAAATAAATTACGCTAAACTGTAAAAAGTATGCATTACCTGCCTTCTCTCTAAAACATGTACTCAACTGTTGAGAGATTTCCTTTTCATGCCACGATATCCGTCATTGGATAGTACTCTCTGATAATATTTGTTAGTTTATGTGTGACACGAAACACATAGAAGACAAATGGATACAGATATTGAAAATAAAAAAGCACACGGATACATACATACATACATACATACATACATACATACATACATACATACATACATACATGCATACACACATATATACATACAATTCATATTTACATACATACATACATACATGCATACATACATACATACATACAGATATACATACATACATACATTCCATACATACATACATACATACAGACAGACACACGCATACATGCATACATACATACATACATAAATACATACATGCATACATATATACATACATACATACGTACATACATACATACATGCATACATACACACACATACATACATAAATACATACACACATACATACATATACACATACATATTTGCATACATACAAGCATACATACATACATACATACAAACATACGGGCATACATAGATACATATAAACATATATACATACATACACACATACATAAATGCATACACACATACATACATATACACATACATACATACATACGTACGTACGTACGTACACACACATTGATACATACATACATACATACAGACACACACATACATACATACATTCATACATACATACATACACACACACGCATGCACGCACACATACATACATACATACATACATACATACATACATACATACGCACGCACGCACGCATGCATCTATGCCTGCATGTACGCACGCACGTATTCACACAGACACTTACATTGATACATACATAGATACATACATATATACATACGTACATACATACATACATACATACATACATACATACATACATACATACATACATACATACATACATACATATATACATACATACATGCATACATACATACATACATAGATACATACATACGCACTGTAATGAACACAAATTTAACAGATGAATTATGTTTATGCCTTACAATCGAGGTTAAGTGAATAAAGTTGTGAGTGTCATACCTTATTGTCTGACCGTACATTAAAAGTAACTGAATCAAGGTGAAAATGTCAAAAGCATCGGGAAAGCTGAATAGCCAGTGTAGTTGTGAGAGTGGACAATTAAGTATACTATAATTTCACAGGCTCCTAATATAAAACACATCTTTGACTTTTTAAATATAAACATATTTTAAACGTCATTATATATACCACCGTTAAATCGGTAGCACTTCTGGCAAAGGTTTATATTTGATGTGTGAGTCTGTCGTGGTAAGGGGAATAAATCTTGCAGCCACATCCCCTTCTTCACAGACTGCAGTTTTCACCACCAAGTTGTTTTCTCTGCATTAATGAAATCTCATATTTATGAATTTGTTGTTAATTAATAGATAAATATTCTCTTGACATATTACGTCATTGCATCCGAGGATGAGAAAGATCCATCCGTAATACAATCAGGCCAAACTCCCTAAACATGGATGAAAGCGAGGGAAAAATAAGAATGACATATCATAAATTAATTCCTGTTTTACGACACCTGTGCACAGTGGTTGATATATGGATTGTTTCTAGAAAATGTATCCGTGTTGACAAAACAGGGAAAGCTGCAATGTTCGACAGTCCGTAGTTGACACAAAATTTATAATTATCTTCCCTGTGTTTAAACATGACTAAAGACTTGCTGCTGTAAGTATGTGTTTGAACATGACTAAATACTTGCTGCTGTAAGTATGTTTTTTAAACATGACACAATTGATATAGGTCTTTTTCCAACAATAATAATACATGAATTGGCGGGTAAATTAAGAATTATATGTGATAGCATCTAGATGTGTATTAGCTGCCATTCACTTATTTCTCTCTCTCTCTCTCTGTAGATGTAGAAGAAAGCATTGCTATTTTCATTCCTATTTTTGCCATTCACCAACTGCGCAATGATTTTAGGGGTAAATCTTATCATACTAGGAAAGGTTTTCTGGATATCCTAGTTCTTGTCATTAACTTCAACCACTTCAGGCGATTTTTGCCAACGTAATGTCAGTCTGACGACTCCAGGAAAACAAAACACATTAAGTGGATAATTATATATTCGTTGTTGAAGGTCTTGTGGTATCATAAACTCTTTTCCATTAGCTATACACAGTAAAGGCGTTAACTCACCCTGGAATTTTTTATAGAATTCCACGGTGGGCCCGTCTTTACCTGGTGATTTTCTCTTTGTTACTGTAGCAATGTTTTTCTTAAGTTTCTTAGTCTGAGATGACATCATCACACAGGTCTCTGTGTTCTGTTGATACCACCTTACATTGTACGTCTTGTAAGTAACTGTCTATTGTACAAGTTTCAATACTTTGTGTTGTATACAAGTCTTTATAGTATGTATAGATACTATTTAGCATATCGTCTTTTTCTGTGTAGATTATATCGTTTACCCTAAAAGAAATTCCAGATTATTTTTCCCTCTTTTCTTAGTTCTTCCCTTTTATACCAACCTTGAGTTTTTATTTTATAATATTTGTGAACATTCCTGCTCTGATTATTCTTCCTTGACTCTCTTTTTCTTCTGTCTCTTTAACTCTTTTTGTCATTTGTTTATTTAATTCTTCATTTGTCGATTTACTTAAGATAATTTTGATTTCATATTGTTCCTCTTTAATTTTTACATCCTTTTTGGAGTAGTAAATGGCTTTTCTTTTTACTCTATCTTTTAGGATATCCCATTCGTCGATTATATCTATAATTTCATCATTAATAAATTGTGTTAGTTCTTTCTTTATAGTATTTGTGAATTCTATATCGTTTAAAGTTTTGTTGTTGAACTTCCATTGTCCCGTCCCCATTTATTTCTATCTTCTATCTTTATTTCGATATATACCTCTTTATGACCCGACAACTTTAAATATGTTATTTTTACATTTTCGTAAGTTCGTACATTGTAATTGGTTTCTGTCCTTGTTTATAATCGTTGGTAAATTCTCATGTTAATAAGTTTAATTTCTGTATATATCATGCAATTTATGTTGTTATCATAAATGTGTCATTTCTTCTTTGAATAATTTATCATTTGGTGTTCGTTCGGTTGTTCTATCTATTTCATTCTCGAGCCTATTATAATCCACTCTTATGATTATATTTTCCATGGAGAAATTTTGTAAATATGCATTCAGGTTCTCAATAAAAAGTTGTTTCCATCCTCTGTTTGCCAATGTTTTATCTTTATGTGTATTAATTTAGCTTTGAAAAATTCTACTTCATTAATCATTTCCCAGCTCATTCCCCGTTTATATTTTATTATCATGGCTACTCGTCTTTTTATATTATCATTTACGTAGTTGGTGATAATAATTATTGAATATAGTTTTTCTTCTGTAAATTGTTTTATTTCCTTTGCAATACCAGTGTGTGTTTCCTGTATCATTATTATATCAAATTTCGTTTCTTTGATTAGTTTTTCTATTTTCGTTTTGTTTATCGTAGCTATTCAGACATTTATTCCTTCCATTTTTCCCACACTAGACCAGGTTGTCGCATCACTTAATAATTTTACATTTTAGATTGTTATTTAAAGTTATTTATTTAGTTATATGTTAGTAGGGCTCCAGACTCCCTCCAGAGCCTCTATTGAGTTTAGAATTTCTTCTTCCGTTATTTTTTCAATTTCTGTATCAATTCGCTTTCTATTTCTATTTCATTATTCCTGTCTTGTTTATCTTCACTTTCCAATTCATTTTCGCTTTCAATGTCCTTCTCAGAATCTGTGTCATTGTCATTGTCGTTTGTTTGCGTCTCAGTGTTTTCGGTCCGTCTGTTTTTTTCTTTGTTTTTTGTACAGTATGGTTGCCTTTGCATGAGGAACGATCGTTTGTGTTGTTTTATTTCCCTCCTCTATCTCTTGCGAGCTTAATTCTCCGCTCTGGGGGGAGCTTTGTGGGGATGGTGTATGATTTCTTTTGTTGTGGAGCAGTGTTGATGTTAATGGTTTTATTTCAATAAGATCCACCGATCCCTCCTCTGTTTGAATCTCTTCCTCATCGTTTTCCGATGAGATATCATCTTTTCCTAAATTTAGGAGATTGAAAGGATTCGTGCTAATATGTCACCTTCATTATCGCTTAGTACGGCTCTCCAGTTTTCTTTGGCGTGAAAAAGTCTCCCAATTCAAGATCTTTGCCACCCAAAATCCCTGTCAAGTTACTATTTTGTGCTTGTGCACTGTACATTCCTGTCTTGTCCATGTTTATTTCTGTCAAAGAGGGACAGGCTTGATTTGGGGTGGAGCAGGGTTTACCTTGCTGGCCCCGGTTGGTGTTCATTGTCCCCTTGTTTGTCTTTATTTAACTCTTCCTCAATTTCAATGTGTCCGCATAAGTGCGCGTTGCTATTGGATTTTTGCAATCCTTGGGTGCGTGCCCTGTCATTTCACATCTAGGTCAGGCACGTTGCTGTTCCAATTCCTTGTGTCAGGATTTCAACAGAAACCCTAGGCCATAAAAGAAGGTTAGAATTTTCTTTGAATCTTCCTTGGCGATGGCTTCTATTCTAATTCCGGTTTTTACTGTTTTGTGCCCCAAACATAAGCGTTTCTTTACCATTTAATCTTTATGTTAAATTCTTTCTCTATCTTTTCATATAGAACTTCACTGTCTACTTCAAGAGGGAGCCCTGAGACAAAGATTTCTCTTCTTTTGGGCTCTATCTTTCTTGTAATGGGTGGTGCGTTTGAAATCGTCTCATTTAAACCTATCACTTCTATCTCCGTAGTCTCTAAGATTTGTGTGTTATAATCCCTAGGGTAAATTATGTATTTATTTCTACTCCCATTTTGGATTGCCTCAATCTTGTCAATGTTCACACCTTTCACCATTGAAGCTGTTATGAATTCAGATTGCCTAGGGCAGTCAATGACTTCAACAAAGTCCAACTGTTGGCAACCGTTTGGGTGTGACGCTATTAGGATGTCTTTTCAACTTTGAATTCAAACGACCTTTTCAACTTTAACATCAAAGTAATTTTGTAGCTTTGCACCCCTGTAGGGTTGTCTTTGTGCCGTCATATCATTTGTCCTTGAAAATGGAATAATTTAGGTATTTGTATATTTTCAGGGCGTCAAATACTACCGCTACATTACAAAAATGTAATAAGGATGAACCATGCAGTTGTAATGATGTGGCGTAAACAGCGAAATAAGGGGCGCCTTAGGGGATACCGGCTATGAAAAACATGCAAATGTTAATAAACTGTATCAATAGTTTGTACTCATGGAACCCTTACTTAGAGGATATGATTTCAACACCTCTTATACAGTATCAAAATAAGGCCTAGTTCTAAAAGCAGAAACAAAGTTTAAAGAAAATTCGTCGAGCAGATTTCGAGAAATTTGCGACAGAACAAAGGAAGTTGATCAGAACACATGCCGTTAGGTTATAAATCTTACATTTACATTAGGGCCATTACGTCCACTCTTTATGAAGTCTTGACTACGCCACTACGCCAGACCTCAGTAGGAGTGAAGAAAGTCTACGTCAGAGAATTTTGGTCTACTGGCGGCTTCGGTGAACACAGTAAGGTCATTCATGTCTATTGCGTCGAATAGATTTGCGCAATCCAATAGCTCAACATTTCTCACGTACTGAGCGAGGTTCGCTGGAGCGCTTGGGAGGGCGTAGTCTGTATCTGTGCAAGCGTGTGAAACTGTCCACTGGCATGGCCTACATGCCGTGATCCGACCTGTTTCAATTAACAGCTGCGCCGAATCAACCAGGCTTCAGGTCGTTGTCGAGCGCAATTAGCATCGCAATCGGCCGGTCAGACATTTTCTTAACAGAGAGAAGTAGCTGACGCCGCGGGCAAGGCGGAGGCACGCGACCATCCCCACGAGCAAAAACCATCCAATGGGTCACTCAGTTTTGCGAGTTGTCGAGGTTGAAAATGCCGACCTTTGTACACCTCACCATGGCAGACGCGTCAGTTCGTCGCGTATGCAGACGCTGATGAATTGTTTTCGGGTTGAGCTAGCTGAAACCTGTTAAATTTGGAGATGGTGTTCGCCGTTACCCCAGGCCCTTGCCTCCAACGCTGCGGTTGAGGCCTGCGGACTTTAGGGCCAGCCCAGCTAAGGCGCCTAGTTGCGGCCTTGATGGTAGCTAAATGCTCCGCGGACACTGCCGCCCTGGAAGAAATAGCCAATTACGTGAGACGAGAAAAAGGGGGAATCGAGAAAGGTACCGACTTCTTTGCGATCGAAGACGGCACGGACAATTGCTTTGCGGGCCACCTGTATGTGTATGTCCAGGGTGGCCCTAAGGATTATTGGACGCAAGAGCTGGACCGCAGACTGTCACCCCGGCCAATCTTCATGGTTGCGAGTTTCTCCAATTGTTAGAGGGTGAGGAGTTCAAAATGTGTTTTGTTTGTAGGGCATCACATGTATATACATGCTATATATGGACATCAAATTTTTTTAGCGGAAGGAGCTTGGAAAGCAGTCTTTTCTTCTCAATCGCAAAAGGACTGAAGATGTGATTCCCTTATGTTCTATGTTATACATAACATATATTGAACTCCATATCTCTAGAAATTGGATTCACAAATTTGAAATGAATATATTCAGTGATGGAATGGATCCAGAAACAGATATTCTCAAAGAAATCAAACTTCTCGAAGTAAAGTATCTGTAGGTACAAAATATTGATACAATCGATAGCCATTGATTCCTCTTACTACGTCAAGATTTATTTTGTGGTCTCAACATATTCCCAGTTATGAAAACTCAAGAAGGGCCAATGTAAAACTCTTTATAGAGGTATTCCCCCATCATATATTTACCCCCAAATTTCTCGACACCTGCTTCGCAAAGTTTTACCGAAATCTGCTAAAGGGCTGTAACACTTCAATACTGCAGGTATCCATAACGAACTTCCTATTTATCCCATTGTTCTCGATTAATGCTGTCAATAAATCTTGTAGGAATCAAACATATCCATATGGGCAATCTTTAAAATGAAAGATCTACCCCGATGTCATTTAGGCGAGAACCGTAGGATCCACATCAGGACAGAAGAGGCTAGCTCCTAGTGGTCATCGTTATACCGATCAAGTATTGAGCTCCGGATTTATTGAAATCGACTCAAAAATTTCTCAAAAGGTTTCTACTGTTAAAATGGGCCCCTAAGTATATACTGTCCAAGAGAATCCAAACTCAGATGTTTCTAAGTAGGGTTACAATTAGTACAAGGTATTGAGATAATCTATGTCCAATGTGTGTTATTCATATCTGGTATCGAAAAAGCGCCACTTGTTTCGATGATTCCTCTTGAAGAAATTCGTTAGGACATCCGTCGTGGCTAGACTCTATTCCATATTCATAGAATATCAAAGAAGAACCCATATCAAAGATGCCTAAAGAGGGGACGTAAGGGCACAACTACATACGTAAAATACAATATTCTCTCAGCATGTACTGTAGCCGGCCACATTTATGTAGCCGTGAATTTCTCGAAAGCTACTCGACGAATTAATTTTTATATTTTCCTACATTTGTAACAGATACCGAGATAGAATCGGTCCAAGAGGCGTTGAAATCAAATTATTGTAAGTAGTGGTCAAATTACTACAAATGAGTGATATATTTGATGTACATTAAGCGTGTATTTCAAACAAGGTACTCAATGAGTGCTCATTAATTCGCTGATTCCTCTCGAATAAATTCCTTTTGGGTCTACGCTGATCCCTATAGATATGATGTCAAAGACGGGTCCATGTCAAAAATCCATAAATATCTTCTTGCGGAATGCGTTATATCCAACCCCTTTATCTAGTCGACAACTTCGTGAAATCGATTAAACAGATATTCGTCAGACTTTTCCTACAGTTGGAACACATACCTAGCTAGACATTCCCGAAGAGCCGTTAAAATAAAAATATCTCGTTTGGAGTTCAGTTAGTAAACATGTATTCATACAATTGATGCACATTCTGTGTGTGTTTCTCATATCTGCACCCGCAGGGTGTCCCTTATTTCGCAGTTTCGTCTCCACGAAAATCGTCATAACTTCCTTCGTAGGTGAAATCTATCTTCTAGAGATAAAATATCAATGAAGGGTCCAAGTCAAAACTATTTAGAGGGGGGTACGTAATTTACAAACTGTATACGTAATGTAAAATCTTCTTACAGCATGTGTTTTTCCCGACCCTCTTTATACAGCCGCAAATGTTTCTAAATCAGCTCATCCAATTTTCCTCAAACTTTGCCTAATGTTGGAACACATAACTACCTAGAAAACGGTTAGGATTCGTTGAAACGCAGAAATAATAATCATATAAGTAGGTTTTCAATTGGATCAAATTATTGTAGCAGAAACTCCTTCGTCTACACTACACTGATTCTAGCTGTCTCGGTTTTTTTTAGGATAGGTCTTTTAATTTGGATTGATACCCAGCTGAATCTCTCTGTAGATTGGTGATCCAGAATGCGACAGATTTGTACCCGAGCGGGATATTGTCCTATTTCTGGCTTCCTGTCTCCGACTGATTCGCTGAGTCGCTGAGTCGCTGACTGGGTGTTCAGCGGTTGGCGACTGGGTCGACAACTGAGTTGCTGAATCGTCGACTTGATCGTCGTCTGGATCGCCAGGTCGCTGACTTGATCACAGAGCTCCAACCGGGTCTTGGAGTCGTCGACTGGGCCGACTATTCGTTGACAGGGTCTCTGAGTCACCGACTTTGTCGCCGAGTCGCCAACTGGGTCTCCGAGTGAGTCTCAGAATTGTCGACTGTATTGCTGACTGTGTCGCAGAGTCGCCGACTGGGTTGCAGAATCGTCGACTGCTCCGCTTACCGTGTCTCAGAGTCGCCGACTATGTCATCTGTGAGTCACAGAGTCGTTGACTGGGTGTCATGTGGTCATCGGGTCGCCGACTGGGTCTCAGAGACGCCGACTGGGTCGCGAGTTGTCGACTGTGTTGCTCATTGTGTTGCAGATTTGGTCGCAGAGTCGCCGATTCGATCGCAATGTCGCCGACTGTGTCGATGACTATGTTGCAGAGTCACCGACATGTTCGTCAGCTTGGTCTCAGAGTCGCCGACTGGATCTAAAGACTTGTTCGCAGAATCGCCGACTGGGTTCTCTGAGCGAGTCGCAGAATCGTCGACTGTGTCGCTGACTGTGTCTCAGAGTCGCCGACTGGATCGTCTGGGAGTTGCAGAGTCGTTGATTGAGTGTCCTGTGGTAGTCAATTCGCCGACTGGATCTCAGAAACGCCGACAAGGTCGCAGAGTCGTCGACTGTGTTGCTGACTGTGTCGCAGAGTCGCCGAATGGGTCTCAGATTTGGTCGTAAAGTCGCCAACTGGGTCGCAAAGTCGCCGACTGTGTCGATGACTATGTCGCGGAGTAACCGACATGTTCGTCAGCTTGGTCTCAGAGTTGCCGGCTGGGTCTAAAGACTTGGTCGCCGAGTCGACGACTGGGTCGTAGAGTCGACAATTCTGTCGCTGACTCGGTCGCAAAAATGTCGACTGGGTCCCCGAGTGAGTCGCAGAGTCGTCAACTGTGTCGCTGACTTGGTCCCACAGTCACTGACTGTGTCGCCGGCAAGGTCGTGGTAGCGCGTCGTTACTCGATCAAGATCGACACATAGAGAGACGAACAGTGCGCAATGATGAGACAAGATATATCATCAGTTAAAATATGTATTGTCACAAGATTTCCGCGTTTCTTGGACGAGTCTTGTAGCGCCTGTATCCTGGTGGACGAAAGTCCTTGTCCCTACACTTGCTAAATTCATCAGTCTAGCCTTTCCTTTTCGGCGAAGTACAACAAAATGTGTTTGCTCCGGCGGGCGGTTATACTGCTTAACTTGCAAGGGAACGTCTATGCACAATACCGCTTCGTAACACACCACCATCGCAGCAAGAATTGGCACGTATATATATCCATGTTCGTGTTCTTCATACTCGACATTCATTTGCTCCCCTTATATTGCTGTTTCTTGTAGACGAAAGTCGTCAGGACTTCCTTCTTTGGTGGACTTTATCCTCTAGAGACAACATATCACTCGAACTCCTGTCTCTAGCCACGAAATCTCGAAATCGGCTTTTCTTCAAACATTTCACACTGTTAGACAGGGTACCGATTTAGATACTGTACAAGAGACGTTGAAATTGGAGTTCAATTATTAGACTATTGATACAATAAATTAACTGTTGTGTTTTTCATACACGGTTCGTATAGCCTATGTCACGTTATAAGTACGGAACAATAGCCAGATTGCAACATATATATGCTAGACCCTGAGACTAATTATTCGCTTCATAAATGTTGCGAGTGTGCGCCGACATCAAAAAGACGGGAGGA